>DVPR01001648.1:0-10568 GCA_018239345.1 Oxynetra stangelandi | reverse complement strand
GCATGGCAAAGTTTATTGCGAGGAGGATTACCTGGTTGGTACTCTGAAATGTATGCCAATAAATATAATTATGCTATTGTTTATATTACGATCATTAAACTACTGTCTTTCTTTATAGTATTCAGGATTCCAACAGACTGCAGAGAAATGTGCAATATGTGGACATCTCATCATGGAAATGGTCAGTACTGAACATTGAATTTAACTTCAGTTGTCTTGAATGTTATTGAAGTTAATTTAAAGGCTTAAGATTGAATGTAATTGTCCTTATAATTTATTTATGATTTTATGTTCTTATTGAAATTAAGATTAATTTCAATAAGGACAAAAACAACCATATTAAACATATTGTTTTTGTCCTAATGCCTTGTTTTAATCGGTTTAAAGACTACATTCTTGGACGACTTTTAAAATCTGACTGTGTCTTTTATTTTAGATATTGCAAGCTATGGGTAAATCTTATCATCCTGGATGCTTCCGATGTTGTATTTGCAACGAGTGCTTAGATGGAGTGCCATTCACTGTTGATGTGGATAATAAAATTTATTGCATCAATGATTATCATCGCATGTTTGCACCCAAATGTGCAAGTTGTGGGAAAGGTAAAATAAATGTATTAATTTTAACACGAGACTGACATTCCAACAAAATGTAGCATATTACATTTCATTTATGCATTGGTGACTTGTATGCACAGGCTTGCAAAAGCCTATAAAGAAAGGTTACTGAATTGTCCTAATATTGAGCCTAGCTGTAGCCTAGTACATAAGACCTTCAGTGAAAGCAAATAAACATTATTATTATTATTTATGATATTGTAAATAAGCATCTGAAATATGCAAATGAATTATCGTAACATCTAGGATTAGGTCAATGTGGGCATATTACATCCAGCTAGCAGTGTATAAATTTATCCTGTCAATTACTTATCTAATCTTAGCGATGCATAGCAAATAGTGTTGTTGATAAATGTTAGCTGTAAAGGTATAAATTCCGAGGAGTGAAATATTTAAATTGTAAATTGACCGTTTTCTTTATGTTTACTTGTAAAGTTATTAACGTATGCTCTTAAAACATGAATTATTTAAGGCATCACACCCGTGGAGGGCACAGACGAGACAGTAAGAGTGGTGTCCATGGACCGAGACTTCCACGTGGACTGCTACATGTGCTGCGTCTGCGGAATGCAGCTGACTGATGAACCCGACAAGCGCTGTTATCCGCTTGCTGGTAATTTTTGTTTACAACATATATTGAGACTAATAAAATATACTTAATTTACCTTTAAAAATATCAATAAAATATACTGGAAAATGTTGTATCAGATGGTGCTAAAAAGATCTGGTGTTCTTGCGTTAATGTTATTTAATGTTAGAGCTTAAAAAATCGATTCTATACTGCAAGTTTCATTGAATACTTCTGTGAATTGCATATTATCTTTACCATCGTAAAGATATTATCTGTAATAATTTATTACAGAATATTATGAATGGATGAATAAAATTATTATTAGTAATGTGTGGTGGATTATATAGGGTTTTTGAAATATACAATTTTAAAATGAAATAAAATTAATATAGATAATGTTACTAGCCTATGATTTTGGTTACATTTAAAACGTAA
Organism: Oxynetra stangelandi; assembly: GCA_018239345.1. Classification (NCBI taxonomy): domain Eukaryota; kingdom Metazoa; phylum Arthropoda; class Insecta; order Lepidoptera; family Hesperiidae; genus Oxynetra; species Oxynetra stangelandi. The sequence goes on along the minus strand of DVPR01001648.1, from coordinate 8,945 downwards.
TTCTATATCATTTGTGTTTAAGTATGATTTCGTGCTTATTCATGGTTGGGTTGTATGTTGTTTCATTTGAAAATTGTATTACTTTTAAGTATATACGTGAAAAGATGTTCCATATTAATTGGAGTGTTTGTTGCTTCCAGGGAGGTTAATGTGTCGCGAGTGTCACTTGTCGACTATTGGCGCTGCCACGGGCCCGGGCATGCCGCCAGCGCCTCACCTCTCTCCTGCCTCTTATCAGTACATGGGTTAAAGTTTACGAACAATGTATGTCATTAAATTTTTTAAAGTATAAGTTTGTTGACATAATATGGGTTTGTGTTATTGGACATTAGTCCTTTATGGATAATCTTTCTTTATGGCTTTTATCTGCTCAAAATAATATTAAAATATGATATTAGATATGCTTTAGAAAAATCTTCTATTTCTATAATCATGAGCAGCTCGAAAGTGTGCAAGAGCCACCTTGGCAGCCTATAGCTGATGAAAGCAACAAAAAGTATTGTATGCACGGGCTTAGGGGTTTCTTAGACATGCCATTAGGAATTGTTATTCTACCAACAATGCTGTATAGCTGCTCTACAACCTAGTTTAAAATGCTTATGCATATTTAAAAATATGCATTATCATCACATAACAAAAGCTCATATGGAATTGGTTGCAACTTATCAGAATTGGTGTCATGTAAATGAACTATTCCATCATCTAAATTGTTATCGCTTAAAATGTTTTTAGGAAGCAAGGAATGTTTATACAATTAATGATATGATTAAAAATGTATGTTTACTATTATTTAGGGTAAAGAAGTATAGGTGCGATGATGTTAATGTTGTTGGATCATTAGGTGTACATTTATGAATATTTTAGCGGATGGGTTGTTTAAAATGAAGGCGATTTATATTTAATAATGATAGACAGTTTGCCTACAAAGTTTTGTGATAGTGATGTAACAGGTTGATTAATTATTTATATGCAACAGAATGTGATGCGGTTGTATGATTATTTGATTTGCGATTAGTACAGTTTTTATTATGATATATAGTAAATCAACATCTGTCTTTTAATTAGATTTGAACTAAAATATATTATCCTACTAGTATGGAATTTTAAAATAGGCAATAATTATTATTAAATCTAGCAGTTCAACATTTCACTTTTAAAGGCAAATGAGTTCAATGTTTTAACAATTTGGAATTATATATATTAGTTATGTAATATTAAATTCCTTGGCCATCTATTTATTACTTGTTGGTATTGGCAATTAAGTATTACTGATACTGATTGTAATTTAAGGTGCATCACAAGTTGGAGGCCTGCACCGAATTACACAGTTCTACAGAACTAAGCTTTAGTGCATCATATGAAAAAAGATCTCTTACAAGATTTTTTACTGATAATATATATAAATTGAATCAAAATTAGATCAATATGCCAGAAACAAAATCTAAAGCCAATCTTGCTTATTGCTTAGTTAAGTAATAGATGGAAAAACTGATTATCATTGCATTGATAATTCTTAATTTTTAGCTAAAAATAAATATATCTATTTCCTGAAAAACTTAATTGAGATTCAGCATTTTTTTGAGATCAAAATCAACAAAACTTAAACTATACAATAAGTGTGATTCTTGAAATTTAGTCAGTGATTTTATTACAATATTTATATTATAGTGTATATATCCCTACTTTTGTTTGTAGTTTTGGTCTCCCGTGATGTACCTAGATTGCAGTCTGGATAATCATGAACAATGAGGTACAAATATATTTTTATTGTATTGTATTGTATCGTACAATACAATGGAATCAATAATTATAATAATGCATTTACTAATTATATCTGCTGCACATGCCAGCACACTCCCGATCGAGGATAAGCCGCACTACATACATCTGTTATCCGAATGCAATTTCTGAACTTCGTAACCCTGATAGAATTTCATATGTTATTGTAAAAGCCAGGAAAAGTGGATATATTTGTTAATATGAGTGCATATATGGTGGTATTTTATGCATATTTTAAATGGCTATTCTCACACTAATAATTTGAAGTGCTTCTACCAAGCTACATTGTTTTTGTTGCATCTGTTCAGCGAACACATATTACAAGGAAAATGTGATGTCATTTAGTATTTAAAGTACTAAATTATATTGCATATTCACTGCATGATTCACAGTGCACTGTAGTATTCAGTATACACATAATCGAGTACAACTTGCGGCAGTAAAGTGTTTCGATAAAAATACACAAATTCAGAGATCACATTTGGAAAACTTATGTACAAGCATAGGCTTTAAGTTAGCTTTACTATGCTAAACTAATTTATTATTTTTAGTCACAAAAAAAACTTTAAGATATAATAAATAACCCCATATTGAACATTCCGGCGTTGAGCTGTCTTGTTTTGTAGGTACTTAACAATAATATTTGAACGTATTAGAAATTGTTTCATGTGTACATTTTGATGCGGTTGGCTAGTTCACATCTATGATTGTTTATATAAAGGAAAAAAATCATTTTGTTAAGGAATACTTTTTATATTTATATACTTTTTAAACAATAAACTATTTAAAATATAAATATGTTTTTTTTTCAATTCACACACATATCGGAATTATTATAGGAAATGACCTAGCAACAACCAAAAGGGAACTATAGTTCACACTACATTTTCTTCACTTTGTCCTTGATATTACGCATCTCGGTTTTGTATCGCCTCATTTCGTCCATCACTTGAGTGTGTTTCTCCTTGATTTGACTCTGATAGTGTTGTTTGCTCTCATTAAAACGATCTTGCAGATTGTCTTTCTTCTCTTGAAACATTTCCTTAATCCTCTCGCGCGACGGAACCGGTTTAATCCAGCCTATTGCTGTCAACCTCCTGATAGCATAAGTTGTTCCACCTGGAAATATTACAATAGAAAACATCTTAATAATTTAGTTGCTTTTTTTATGTCAAAAGAGTAGCATACAGGCATGCAGCAGTCACATCTGATTGCTGCCGCCCATAGATAATAAGCAACAGCCCTTGAACAATCCTGGCCTATCACAAAAGTTTTGCTACTCTTGAGAACTGAGATCGTCGTCTCAAGTAGTGTTTACTGAGCACTAATTATTGCGTAACATAATCTTGTTTCCGATGTGAAGAAATCATTTCTAATTAGCTAATAATTTGATATACATCAGTGTCTGTCTTTAAACATAGATGATGGATAGTTTAATAACTGCTAAATTAAAAGTAATGCATTATCTGGGTGTTAGATGGTATCCCTATTTGTAGATTTGCTGAAAACATTTATAATCCCAATTCTTTAGTACAGATTTGTATGTTTATGTACATATAATAATTATTGGTGCATTGAAAAAAGAATATTCAAAAATTTTATTTCCAGATTAAATCTGATTGTACAGTTAAAATAATATTTTAAATAATAATGATCAATGCTTTATATATTTGATTAAGTAATAATTAAAACTGACATTTAGAATTCCTTATTAATTTATTAATGGTACTTATAAGCGGAGGACACTTGGTCTCCTGCGCTCGTAAGAGAGACCAGTGTTTAGTTCAATGTTTCCAAGTTATAAGCCAAATTGTTTGATTAAATAGATAAATTCTTGTTAATAGTGTATTTGAATTAGGGCAAGCTCATACGATATACAACATTTACATGAATATAAAGATTAAAACTGGTGTGGATACATAAGTGTATAGTGGAAATTTCCTCACCAACAGTGACAGCGTATCTCAGGGGTGTAACTAATTTGTACAGAGCAAACGCCAGTGCAAAATATCCAGCGCCCGATGCTCTTAATGGTGTCAACAGCTTTTCTCCAATTCCTAAGGATTCCAGCAAGCTAATGACATCTACTCCACTGAAAGCAAAAAATTGTAAAATAAGTTTAAGTATCTACTGTACGATTAATTGTAAAATATAACAAATAAAATAAATAAATAAATAACCGTCACACCAGGTCCCTAGCGGGGTAGGCAAAGAGCACGGAGTGCCAAACATCTCTGTAAAATATAGCTATAACTATATATAGCAAAGCAACAATCTATGTCGTCATATATTGCACAACAAATATTGGCTGAACCACTGACCTTCGCACAACGTAGTAGAAGGTACCGAACCATATTGCTGATGTGGTCATGTGCACTGGTAGCAACACGTACCAGTAGTCTCGGTACATTTCCTTAAACCTCTGTATGAGACCAGGCTTCTGCGAGTCCGAGCCCGGCGCAGACTTTCCAGGGTCGTTCCGTTGAGTTGAACATTGTCTAATAGGCTTCACTATTAATTCTAAGTTACTTTTTTGGACTAAAGGTCTATTTATAAAATCGCTTTGATAACAAATTCCGCTAGCTAGAATTCTAATAGGACAGTTTCTTCTTACACTCCATTTTACCGGTTGTGACAAGTTATAGAGGTTACAATGATTTCTGAATAAAGCTCTAAATGCTAGAGCCATATTATTTTTTAATAATAATTTGTGATAAAATATCTAATCAACTTCTAAACATTTTAAATAATTTACGTATTTAAAAATTATATTCGTAAAATTCGTTTGACATCCTACGTCAGTATTGACAGTGCAAAGTTGACGTTTCAATCCAAGTAATATGCATTGATAGCCGAAAGCCATTGTAATGTTTATGTACGACATATTTTTGGAAGACTTTTTATTTACCTATATTTGTCCATATCAAATTTATGTCGAGTAAATAAAAATACATATTAAAATACGTTACAAATTTGCAAACCAATGTTACTACCAAAATAAACGTAAATGAGAAATAAACGTAAATGTCAAGTTTTGGGTATTTTAATACATCAGTTTAAAAACAAATAATACTGTTTCCCTGTTTCCTGTTGGATTCCTTAAAATACACAAAACTTGATATACTCATGATTACGTTGTTTTTAGATCTTTTTTGCAGTAACAAAATTATATTTTCATTTATCACTTTTAGACCGCATCGTATGCTCGGTGTAAGAATCATTTTGTGTTATTCACAAAAAAAAAATGTACGTGTGGGTAATTAGGGGAGCATTCTATGAGGTATTATGAAATAGATAAATAAATTAAATTTATATTTACCAAACTTAATTTTAGTTTTGTGCATTAAACTATCCTTACTTCAATCAACTACATATTAAAGAATAGTATGGAAGGCATATATTCCGAATATCCTACTAGACAATGACATACATATGTATACGATACTTCTGTATGCATATTGTAATTGGTTGTTTTCGTAAAAGATAACAAAGTTATGGTTAATTTTCTTTATTTTTTAGACTTTTTTCATTTACACGTGCAATACATTTTCAAATCATCGTCTTGAATACACTGGCTGGTATTACGATACAGATTTAGACGACTGATAAAACCGGAGACTGATACTGGCTCACCTTGTCCAAGTAATGTACCCTCGAATATTCCGCTACCCGGCGAAGTCTGCAACATTATTTTGTATATTTGCGTCTTATTCTTATTGTCTCTCGCAGTGCTTATGTCAAAAATGTTCTGTATTGTCAATTGGTGACATTGCTTATATTTTTCTATCCGTTTATTGATTTGATTAATCATATATTTAGCAATAAATATTTTATGCGTTTCATTTACTACGGTAGTTTCTTCTTTTTGACAAGTGCACCAATGGTCAGTTATGCCAATAAATGTACACTCTCGCTGTTCCGGTATGGGTAAGAATAAACTAATTTTTTTTTGTACTCGAGTGATGTATTTACTTCTTTTATTTATATCGTGATCCTCCAAGTGATTATAGATAAGATCTAACAGAGTTTCGTGTACATCGTAAGCCGAAGATAAACGACGTGCGTTTTGTTTAACATTTTTGAAAGCAAGCGAATATTGTGTTTGGAATTTTTTAGGAAAAAGTATTTCAAAAAGCGGCAGTCGGTTTTCCGCTCTCCCCTGTAGTGTCTGGGCTGTTTCTCCCCATCTCATCCCATGATCACTGAACAATATTACGATTGTGTTGTCAAGGTGTTTTGAGTTTTCTAATTCTTTAAAAAAAATATAGTAATCGTCATCCATGCCTTGCGTAAGTTTTAAGTTCTCGTGACTTATAGATTCTTCCCAGAAAATGCCAAACAATTTATTTTTTGATTTCTTCAACAAATGAACGGACCAATTAAGAAATATTTTGTAGAAATATTCATTTCGTAAGCATTGATGATAATTATAGTGTTTATTATGATATATATTTTTTGTTTCAAATATGAACGGTTGCAAATAGAAGTCCGTAGGAATTTCAGGAAGGCTGTATTCGTAATTTCCAAATAGACCTGCGATGCTATCTGATGCAAGCACTGTATGATATCCGGCTTCTTTGAACTTAGTCCAGAGAAAGGTGCATTCGCTGGTATCGATAACATTTTCGTGAATACAAAGCTCCTTAACCTGCTCATACGATTTGCCAACGAACAGAGGAAACAAATTCGGAAAGGAATTGTCCCCGACCTTATTGTAACCAAGTAATTGGATACTACCTTTATCTTCAAAAAATTTAGACGTCATAGGCATTGTTCTCAAAAAATTTATTCGAGACATGCTTTCTATGCCAAATAATAATATATTGAATGTAGGCGCGGTTAAGTTCGAGACTTTTGTTTTTATAAATTTCGGGAACAGGAAGAAATCATCATATGTTTTAATGTCCAGATAATAACATTCAACGCGTGTGAATTCATGTTCTGCTTTTATCGTCAATGAAAACTCCACACACGGTCCGTAAGTGATTTCTGCTATGTTATCTTCTGCGTAGAAATATCTGTAGCAGCAGTAAAAATCGTTAAGCGTCATAACATTGTAATAATCAAGGGAATCTTCTAAAACCCATATATGTGTAGAATTATAATCAAGTAACCGTATATTTTCAGAGCAGTTCGATGGCTTCACGATATTCACCAACTTTTGCATATCAGCGCTAAGTAATGGAAATGCCGGAATTTCACATCCTTCGGTGTTAACAAGAAATCTATGATGTATAACATCATTTGAATTTGATAAAACGTTCAAGTTATCCATAAATAATAGGATAGTTATAAACAAAATATATATTTTCGTTTCCATGCGAGAATTAACAGGAAAATATATAATCACGATTGAATTTCGCATCGAAAACCAAGTAAAAAATATGATGGACTATACGGGCACAATCTTAACGCTTTTAATTAAACATTCAGCGTTAGGCCTTTATTGAACTCTATGAACGCAATATTTACTAAACAATTTAACCGACTGGCAGCCTGTTATGCTTTTGGTGCCACCATGAGTATGGTAACTTAAAAATAAAGTGTTATGTCACTATGCAAAGTTTATTATTACCATTCCAGTGGTCTTTGCCTGGCCTTTTACCGGAGTAGCGTCATACGGACAGGCCGTGTGCTATCTAAACGTAAATGGGGATCCTGGCATACTTTTTCATAATTAAACGTGAAATCAATTTATTTTGAAACTTCATAAAATTCCAAAAGATATTGATTTCACTAAAGTTATTGAGGAGTTCATTAAAGTCAACGCAGGAAAACGTAATATATGCTATAATTTTGACATACTGAAAATAAAAACTACTATTTATTTTATTTTTGTTATTATTTTATTTTTATTAATTATTTTATTTTAACCAATTGAGATTTTGCCGATAATCGATCAATAAGCGATAGAATATCATTTCCCGCATTAACGTCTATATTCTATGTATGTTTATTCAACTTGAATGTACATTCTTACCAGAACCAGTTCGTCGCCTTCAGGTTTAGAACCTCCATAGACTTGCTTTGATTATGTGAACAATTGCTTCATTTGCATGGAAGCGTTTCAGGATCAGAGTAATCTTAGTCTTAGTTATGCGGGTACTAAAAAAACTATTATGGATATTATCAATCAACCTTCCAATGACGACTACGACTAAAAGTTATATGAGCAAAGTTGTAGAGAGTTTTATTTGCCAAGAATTCTTTTTTCTTTAGTCTTAAATTTTTTTTTGTGAGACCAATAGTCTGCCAGATGAACCATAAAAACCACTTTTCCAAAATGGCGGCATCGTACCTCTCCTATGTCGTGTAGCTGGCATCGTGTACGTGCTTACTACGACCAAATACAGATGTCACTTCGATCTGATTCACGTGAGATAGTATAGTTTCCCACAATTTATGTTGTATATAGTTTTGACAAATTAATTTAGCATTACCGTTCTATCAAGGAAAAAGGATCACAAGCAAATGTCAAATTGTATTTTTAAATAATTAAATTTATTTGTGATATATTTTGTTATATTTTTTTTTCTCGTAAATAACAAATGTATAATTTTCAAGTCAAGCATCAAATTTGTTTGAATAAATATATTCGCATTATTAAACAGTTTAGTAGTCGGGGCGTGCTGTTTATCGCCGTGGCTTTAATTCACAGCGTCAAATTTAAAACGTACAATATAGCACATAATAATCGATTAAATCAATTTAACTGTATGGTTGTATTACAAACAATAACCTACCTACTGCCTTGTTGGTAGTTCAACATATACAAAATATTTCACAAAATGCATTATGCTTAGGTTTATTATAAATGATCAGTATTAAAATATTTACATAGGTTTGTATATAACTATGAGTAGGTTCTAAAATACCATTGCTTTGAATCAAAGTAACTGAAGTATTTTTATTATTCAATTTGTACTGTTTTCCATTCCATACATTGCAATATTAAATAATGCATCTATATACAAAAACAATACAACTTTAATTGATAGTTGTACATACAGAAACTTTGGTTGCCATAAAGGTTTAGACGACTAATTGTTCCGGTTAGAACCCAGTCGAGGCTGTCGTGGCGTAAAGTCGCTTCGAATAAACCGTCGCCAGGCTGCGTGCGGATCACAATTGTAAATTCACGCCAGCCCCGTTCATCCTTTTCAGCA
>DVPR01001647.1:0-10569 GCA_018239345.1 Oxynetra stangelandi | reverse complement strand
CGTCTATGGATCCCAATTTAAAACCATTTTTACATAAACAATAAGTAGAATGAAATGAAACTGTCTGTATTTCTAAGGTTCGTTTCATCGTTTTATTACAATACCAGAATAAAGATAGAACGGCACAGAAAACGTCAAAATCATAACATTCAATCATTTTTGTTAGCGATCGATGCAAATCAAGGTGAAATAAATGGATATATATCATTACTTTTGTTTCTACACATGCAACGATTCTATAATTAAATGATGAAATTATTTATTCTCAATATCAAATTTATTAAATATGTAATATTAGGTTTTATTAATATCATATAGTTATTAATATCATATCATTAATAGACACATAGCGACATACGTCAGTACCTAGGTATATGTTTGCATGATTTCGTTCTTTTCTGTATTTTTGCAGTAGTCATAACATAGAACTTGGGTAATACCGGAGCTTTAATTTGCTACAGCGTGGATGGGCGGTCGCTCACTCAGACGTGCCCTGAAATCCTGAACTAGATCGCCCAACACCAACAAAATGGCAGTATAATTAAACCACATTCATCCCTATTTATAGCGTCAGCTAATCCTCGTGTACAATTCTTTGTTGAATTTATTTTAAATGCGTAGGTATGTAAATAGTTAACGATGTGGTGTGAAATTTAAATCATATAATTCAAAATGCAATAAATTTCGGTTTTAGAATCTAACCAGCTACCAAAAAACGCTTCGTTTAGCCTCGACTTAATGCCATTTAAATAATTAAATGGCATTAATATTCGCATATTCAATAGATTCTCACCACATTCAACAAAAGTAACTAAATCCTTAACTTAATTAAAATTAACCTTTGCGACTTTTGACATTGTCTTTGTCTTGTCTACCTAATGTCACCTTAAAACGAAATCTAATTAAAGGTGATTTGAAACTAGAACAATTAAGAACACTTATCATGCAGACAAAATATAGACTATACCAATTTTGAGAAATAACAATAGAACATATTAAGAAATAAAAGACTATAGTTTTGTATTGTACTAAGAGGTTAGACGAATTTTTTTTGCTCAGTATAGTTATGTATGAAAGAATTGAAAGTTTCCATTTGACAATTGTTGTATGTAAGTTCACTTGTAAAATCCGCTCATACGTAGCTTTCAAAATCGAGAACAATTCGAACGAGGAATATATTGGGTGTATTTTTTACTTTTCTATTTCGGCTAGAGTCAGCCTTGTTGATACACGGAACGTAAAAATAACGGTAGCACATAAAATTTGTTGAACCTTTACGTGAGTACTGCGGTGTAGGTACACGACGCGGGATCCGATGAATATTTTAACTAGTTGTTCAAACTTTTACCCTGTCGGAAACAGGTTTTGTTACTTACTAATCACATATATACAATGTGTGTGCTACCCTATAAGTTCGTTACCAATGGGAATAATTACCTGTGCTTATATAATAAGGTATGACCCAGGGCTGGCTTCCAAACAACTTTCACAGCAGGCAACTGGATACAACAAGACATGCACCCCCAGATGGGACTCGGAAAGGCTGATGATGGTGTTAATGATGCTATTGACAAAGCTTAACAAAGTGCAACCAATAGTTAGGTACCAGTACTAATATGGCTGGACATAGAACCAATAAAATGTTGCCTATACAACTGCTACGTTATATAACAGTATATGCATAAACAAGGAAACCAGCAATAAGTCAGTATTAAGCCTCAGTACTAGGAAGTATTTCATAGTAAATGAGCTACATTTTCTTCTATGTCCACAGGGAATAGTTATTTACTAACTTTTCAACTTTTTCAAAGTTGAGATGAGAGTAGAGAGACTTTGTTCCAAAACTTCACTTTTTTCTTTAAAAAATATTCCAAAGAAACTAAAAAAAAGCGATTTGAATGAAATATAGTGCTCGAGTTCGACATGAATTTAAAACGCTAATAAACTTTAACTTTTTCATAGATATCATGGTAATAAATTATTCAGACCATACACTGCTAAATACTTTCACTGAGCTAAAGAACAATTTTCTATATTCGATAAACATTTAATCAATAATGGTGAGAGTATCTAAGGTAATTTATGTTATTAGCAGATCGTAAGACATGCGTTCTCCGAGGCTTGATTTTTGTCAAGAATTTACCAAGTCAATGCCACGGCATTTGATTATTTATAATGGATTTGATACTCAAATAGATAGATACATTTGGTTTTGTTGTAAAAAGACCGTTTGCATAATTTGTGAAATGAAATGTCAAAGACATATTTAACAGGTCGCGACACTGCCCGTATTAGAAATCATAATATCGTATGAATAAAAATATCAACACCTTACTGTTACTGTTAATCTTGGTGATTGCTTACATGTTCTTAAATAGTTACTTTTCAGTTCGTTATCAAGTGTAGCATCGTGTTTGTAGCACCATTCGGAGCATAAATAGCCCATGAATTGATTGAAAAGATTTTAAATGTTACTAATAAATGTAAAGAGAGAGAGAGAGATAGATGCAGAAAGAGACAGTACACGTATAAACAAATATTTCAATTGGATGTATGTTTTAATTTATCGCGTCAAGTAGCAAAGAAGCAGACAGCAGTTACAAGAAGCCGTGGCCGGCCGTGGTCTACTGCGAACAATCTCGAACAGAGCTGAACCAGTAGGACTGTTACTGTCATCTAAATATAAGTTATTAATATGACTTTAAGCGTCTATAGGTAAAGGACTGCTGGCGCGGAACTATTAGTAAACAGGCAGTTAGTATTAATTAGAAAGTGTTCTATTCCAAGTTGGTCTCAAAAGTGTTGCTACTCCTCAGTACTTAGGTGGCAGCTTCTATATTATGTTCGGAAACTAAAACCACACTCCTTCCCTTATAGCGGAATACAAATTGATATAATAATAATTACTTCGTGCTAGAAATATGAGTAGCGGTAGCATTGCCGTGGGTCAATCGTATACGTGTTCCAGCACCCAATAGGTTTTTTGTGTCAAAATAAATGGAATTCAGAACGGTCTTAAATACATTGACACACACAGTTGTAGGTACGTCAGAAATGCACAAACACATACATAAAAAAACACCTACTTAAAAAAATCAAGATAGAGATTGTCGATCGTAAATACCAATCTGAAACCCATTTGTAAACTAACCCAAACTAAAATCTAATCAGATCTATGAAAGGTAAACCGAAGTCTTTGTTAGCGTTGGTCTAAAATGTTCTAAATTTATTCTGAAAATACCCTCAAGATAAGCCGTTCATCCCATAAATAACAAATTTATTTTCAGTCTCCATATTTTTCAAAGTCAACTTGTATCTAAATATGATTATATCTTAACTTTTCCGTTTAATAACTGCAATAAATTTATATTTAACAATTAAATATTACTTACAATGCCAATAAAAATAAGTTTCAAAGTAAGTTTTATTTTTAGAGCGAATAGCCCCGTACTCATTTTCGTGTTTCATCCTTACCTGTAACAAAAAAGAGGAAATTAACTTATCGTATAACTGAATTAAATATAAATTCGCGAAGCAAATAGTCTCGACCGTCTCCACCGATGTCTGAAATTTCAAACGACAAAAAACACTGACTGAAAAAAAAGGCAAACAGTTGAAACGAGGGCGAATAATAATTAAACAATAAAACTTGTATAGATTCAGTAAGTAGGGCTCTGTACACACTGGAGAATAAATGAAACATTCATCACTGTCGAGCTGTAAACCGGGTCCGATGCGGCGAGCGGGTCCCGGCTTTACATCACCCCAAACGTACAATACGTTGTGCATACACAGAAACGTAATTGGGAATGTTCGTTTTAATCACAATACATTTCGAATACTGTTTATTAATATGACTTATTTATTGCCAGTATATGAAAGGGTAGGCATAACATATTCATACTCAATATAATGTTTGTAAATTTGAATTTCACCACAATTTTCAAGGGGCTAGCCGCACACCCAATGAATGAAAACAACCGCAAATAAATAATGTTATAATTGATAACATTAAATTATGAGCATTGGCTGTCAAAACAATTAAAGCATATTCTCATTCAGTTAAATCATCGGTTGCTATCAATGTGACATAAATAAATGTATACTAAAATATGTTACACAATTTTATATAAATGACATACTATTTGAAATAAATAGCGCTTTAAAGAACGATAAAGAAATAATATTTTTTTCAAAATACTCATATTTCATTCACAGTGGTTTTTAAATTAGACGGGCAGAAATCCTTTGAGAGGAAATCCGCTGAATTACCATTCATATTTCAATGGATAAAATATAACCGTCGCCGTCTTTGTACAATTAAACCGATAATTTCATAGCATCCGATATACATAAGCAACTGCAACGTGACATCATGCCTATAACCATGAGGATAATAGAAATCGTATTGATACATACAGAGAAATTTAAGCGAACGATTTATTCAGCTCACAATGCAACACAATTGTATTTCAAATACACGCTATTGAACAATTTGTTGAACATGACGTAAATAGTTGAATTAACGGAGCGTACACGAATATTAATGTGGCTCTTAAACATTTAACATCAGCGGCCATTACAATATAGCAACGGAACAAATATTACAATGAAACTATCGAAATGTAAAATTGGCACTATGCAGTCTCAATATACGTCGTGTCTGCCGTGACTACGTAACAAAGAAGGAATGGCCTAATTTCTACTTTGCAAAGATCCATAATGGAGTAAGATCCATTTAGAATCAAGTTTAGATAGTTCACTGCCAAATCGTACAACAGTAAATTTTGCATTAATTGTATAGAAACAGTTTCACAAAACTCCCTAGAAGTTTGACATTTATATTATAGACAGATGAATAACTAATTACAACTCATAATAGTCATAATTTTTATGGTAAAATTGTATGGTGCAGTAATTAGGGAAAGGCCAATCAATACAACCATAATTAATTGATTATCACAGGTTTGCACACAAAGACCACGATCACACTACAGGACCAAGTAAAACGCTTCGTGCCTTAGTTACAGCCTCAAACCACAACACAGCGATCACCGCTTACCTAGACAGTGTTGCTTACCGAGACGGAGGAGAGCTTTGTGAGCATATAAATAACACCAAATATAAAGCACTACTAAGCTAAATGCAGCTTTTACTGTCATTTAAACAACGGCAACGTGAATGATAAAAGTTTTTTTTTTTTTTCAAAAGTATTTTCGTTTATTCTCGATTTAATCAAACCTTTGTAAAATTAATTATGACACGATTAGAGCAATGTTTTTAAGAACGCAAGGTTGGAGTTGGATGAGATCGGCGAAGTAGATAATGTTCTGGCATGCCTTGAAGGGGGCCTAGGTCCAACAGTGGAATAAATTCTCATACGATGATAATGATTCAAATATATTCTTATAAAATTATTTTCAATAAATCTGTTTTAAAGCTGTAATAAAATAAAAAAAGTAAAATATTTTGTGTATATTGGGTATATGAAAATTAAATAGATAAGTTTTTTAAGTATAATTCGGAGGGATTTCTACTACCTCCACTCTACCTTTACTTATAAGTTGATGTAATACTAAAAAACTTGCCTTAACTCACATTTCCGCACCCTTGGGACAAAGGAGGAAGTTTTCTAAAGGCTTCGCAGATTTTATTCTGAACGCTCCAATTGTTGTGCCGGTTCACTGCGAATACATTCAAATATATTCGAGATCCCTGCACATCGGTTGTCATTTGTTTGGACTATTCCATTTCCTTCCTTTTGAGATTGCTGGCACGCATTTCTCTCACTAATTGCGACCACGATATTTTGCATGCTAGAAGAAGTCGAAAGTTTAATATCGTAAGTACACACATGCCAGTATGTATTAACATACGGGTAAATATTGTGACGCTCTACGAAAAAGCTACACTATACTCACATTATCATACCCTTGGAATAAAGGACGAAGTTTACGGAAGGCTTTACGAATTTTATTTCGAACGCTCCGATTGTTGTGCCGTTGCGTTTCGAATTCATTTAAATATATTCACGGTACGTTCACGCGAATTCCTATTTGTGTGCTCTATTTTAAGTACTTTGTTTGCGAGTTTTTTTCTTCTTCGATTTTCGGATTGTTGATACGACCAACTTACTTACATATAAAACTACCCAGTGCCGTTGATAAAGTAGCTCTAGCGTTTCGAAAGATATTTATGGTAATAATATTTCAGTTTGGTATACTGCTCTATGGAATTTTCTTTCGGCATAAATAATACTTTATATTGGCTACCAATAACCAAATATATTCAAATGTATTCGAAATCTTTTTCGCGTCGATAATTTAACCTCAATAAGGTACAATAAACTTTATTCAGGCGAGGCTAGTACGTGAAGCCCCATAGAGATTTATAAATCAGACAGTAACCGGTCTGACTAATAAGTTTTACATCTTACGTTTTAATATCGTAATACAGAATCAGTTTCAGTAAATTTAATATGGAGACAGCTCAAAAAGCACCTAAGAACATAGATAACCTAATTAACTTTTTTAATTCAGCTTCTGAAATATGGATAATTAAAGATAAAAGATTTGGGTACGGGAATTATGTGGGTTTTCGGCAAACGAGATTGCTGGAAAATAACAAATTCACTATTATTTGTTCACTTGTATCAAAGGCACATACAAATTTAAAGCATTTTGTTTATCAATCTCTCCAACTGGCATTTGCGCCTAGGAGTTTATTTTTATTCTAAGTACGATTTAAGAACAGAATAACATGTCGATCTGGAAAAAAACCAACATTCAACATGACTAGTTAGATAGACGATAATGTAGCAAGATACTGTTGCTACATTATCATACGAGAAATATAGTATAACTCACTATTCTTTGTTTAAGGTTTTCTTTCATCACAAATTAAAATATCACACTGACGCTTCGTATTACGTTGTCTTGGAAAAAAGGACGTACCACTGCAAAATGTTTGATTTTATTTCGGCCTCGAGTCGAACATTGCGACGATTCCCCGAAAAAACACCGAATATATCGCGCGCGTTGTTAAACTTCGGCTTAACATTTATATGCATATGCAAGTTTATATACGTATGTAGTAATATAAAATGCGTATAGCATGCGAGGAACAAATTCTAAATAAGTGAATATATATGAATAGTTCCATAAAAACACTTAAATATAAGAAGTACTTACAATTTGGAAGTCGTTTTTTTTTCATAATTTCGTTCTAGAGTACACACTCAGTTGTACCACTTTACTGTGATATTTGCATTAATATGATCAAGCGCCAAGAATGTGATAAAATAGGAACACTGAAACACAAGTGACAGTTAATTAAATATATCAATCTTAATTGTGAAACGTCAGATTCGATTACGGAACAATATTTCAAAAAGTTTTTTGAAAAATACAAATTAACATTAAATCGTTATTCTTTATAAGTAAATATGTGAGTAGGTACTTCACTATAAATTATAATTATACTTATAATATATAGTGAAGCGCAACTTCAACCTAACAATATTGATAAATCAAATTGGTACACCATTTTTCAATATAATTTCACTAAAACTTCAAAGTAACTTAAATGTTATATGATTTTCACATCATGACTCTGAGTACCTCTTTCAATATAACGTTGAAAGCTATTGAGACCACTTACCCGCTTTGTGTTAGTGTTCACTTACTACGCAAAAGTATTAAAACCACAGCTCCAGACTAATAGCCCTGAACAACGTAATGGAGGGATGTCTTTTCATGAGGAACGTTAGCACATTAAATTTAAAAATTCGTATATTTCATTAAATTAAAAATATTCTCACTTTTATTCATAACTTACCGTATTTGTGATTCCCATAACTATACATTATTTTATATCAATATTTCAGGATGGCAAAGTATTAATTTGAAATATTTTTATTTTAAACTTATAGACTTTGCACTTAGCGATAAGATTACGTACAAATACAAATGCTTCACCGAAATACGTATTTTCGCCCAAGCACCTATATCAAACATTGAGACATCACTTGAAACAACAATTAGACAGCGGTAATGTATAAGAAAAAATACACAACAAAACCCCCCCGAAGCAACCCCAATTCCATACAACATATTATTATTATGAAATACTGGGAAACAAGTGAGATGCCCGATGACCTTTCCCTGTCCATAAAGGTGGCCGAAGAACGTGATGTTCGCGAGATCGAGGAAACGTCGCAGTCGTTACTTTTTACTATTGGTGTAAAGAAGAGGTCGCTTTTTACACGAGGAACTGTATTATGGTCCTCGTTGTGTGCTTTAATACACTCATAAATGTCTTACTCGTAAATAATTTGTTTGAATAGGACGTTCCGAATTCAAAATCAAAACGACACTCTTTTTGTTCACCCAATGAATCAGATTGGGTAGACACCATAACGTCTATTTTTGGTATTGTGTTCTCTTTTTTTCTGTTGATAAGATACACAAGAAATGTAATTTTATTACTGCTACGAACGTTAACGATAACTTAGTCTATAAAAAACTATACTAAATATATGTACATACATTTAGCTGTAGCAAAAACTACTTCATTCCTAGCCTCCTAATTAGATTCACAAAACTTTTGCGACATTGATTTACTTAAATTGAAATATTTGACGAGCTATCAAATTAAATTAATAAGTTACTGTAGGAAAAGAAGGGATAAAATATTCAACAATTTATAAATGAATATTGCAAAGAACCTGAATAATTTTGCGTCACAGCAGAACAATGTGCTCATAACAGGAGTTTTGACATTGTTATGGAAAATGACGCGGAAATGTGAATTTACGACCTTGTTCCACCCCTAGCTAAATGACTTCCCGACTCGAAATTGTACTTACTAACTGCACTTTATTTTGCTTTACTTACATTATAAACATTTGTGCCCCTAAAATGGCAGTTCTCATTTTTACATCGTCCGCACCAAAGTTTGTGTTGTTTTGTCTTGGTCACAGTTGAATGAGATTTGTTAGCGAAATTTTTGGGACTGTAATATTATTACAATTCTCGGCGCGAATATTTCAAATCTTAAAAGCCTACAGCGAGAAAATTCAATTCGGAAAAATGTTTAAATTAGATCGGCTTGTCAATTAAACTAATGATATTTACGATATACTATAATTCAAGCATATTTTTTCTTAGCTGTATACATATTTCTCTCCCATTTGTTATCAAAAAGATATTCTAGCGAGTAGAAAAAATGTAATAAATTTACACCGTTGGATAAAGAAATAATTTCGCGCAATCCCGAACAGAACGGGGGAGGGCAACAAAAACTATTTTTCGTGTTTTTATTCTATGGCGACCGCGGCGACGCAGTGTACGAATGTCCTTATCGTAATTGCCAGCCACCGGCTTTGTTTGAATTCAATCACAAAATATACGTTTCGTTGCGTACTCGTCGCTGTGGCGGATTAGGCTTACTCGTATGTTGTTAATATAATAAATTTCGATCGAATGTATGTTGGCAATGTTGGCCGACAAATGTATCTGAGCAATGTTTGCACATAACGTGTAAGGAAACGGACAATATTTATAGACTTCGCACCAATACTGTTTTTATTTTTTATCATGAAATTTTACACTCATGCATAATTCTCGCAACACATTTTTTAAATACTTGTCACAGCCTACAGTATTCACTTGTTATCATTAGTTAGTGGTTATCCTAAAACTGTAATTCAAAACAATAATAATTTGATTACGGAAATCGGTATATTACAATTAAGTTACCATCGCAATTCAACTACCATTCATAGTTCTTAAACATTCATGCGTTGCCAAAGGCCATAGCAATAAAGATAGCCCGATAGCGAACAGTTCTGAGGATCTATAAAAGAAAATTATACCTTTTGGGTTGGCAATTGTAAGAGGCGGGTGCAATAATCATAAAATCGGCTAGTAACGTCACGATCTTGTGTCGAGAGCCTGAATGTCGTTATCTTTATGGACGCCAGATAACTTTAGCACGTTTCGACATTATAGTGCAACCACGTTTATAATTCAATTTAAAACTGAAAATAATCTATGTCCACACATGTAAAGAGCAAATAAAAAACAAAAACTTCATCTTAAGGATACATTTGTAGCCACAAAAATCATCTACAGTGACGAACGAACGAACACAATGAGAAAAACACATATAAGAGGCATAAACTTAGTACAGGACATAAAGTAAACATATCTAATAGGAAATGGGAATCCCAATGCACTTATGCTCTTCGTATTGATACTCGAAGCAATTTCGAATCATAATAATATAATTTGGCACAACTTCGCACGCAGACAAATGATATCAAACTACGAAGAGCCTACGCCACAATAACCGGACACAGCTGATAAACATGCACAAATAAATAAATGTTTTTTTTAACATTCAGACACAGAATAAACATCTATGCTTATCACACAAGTGTTTGTCCGGGTGAGAATGGAAACGACAAACTGCGGTCAGGGGAAAGTCTCTAGATTTCCAAAACTTAATGTTTTTGTTCCCGGTTTTAAGTCTTATAACCATGGCTATTTTGTTCTCTTTTTCTTTTAA
>DVPR01001646.1:0-10574 GCA_018239345.1 Oxynetra stangelandi | reverse complement strand
GACGAACTGAACTGGGGGTCAAAAACAATGAAATTTAACGTGACGTAGTTAATGAACGACCTTATCCTAGTTATGTTGTAGACTTTTGTTTTAATATATATTGTGCAATATTCTAGTAAATTACATTTAGATTAAACCGTATGTTGCTGTGCGAAGTACAAACTGCGTGATGATTTATCAACGTCTTTAAAAACTTGGTATCCAAAGTTAGCAATTAGCGCAGCAGGAATTATACAAGTTGGCAGTCAGCTCGCGTCGCGTCGTCACGTCGTCAATAACTACTCAAGTGTGGAAAGTTCGTCATGTCTCCAGTGATTACTTATATAAAACCATTATAAGCCAGCCGGTTTTTATAACTGTATCATTGCATGAGCTAAAAAATCGATTACTCACACGGGGTCACCTGACATCAAAATGGGTAGAGCCTGTCGTATGGTACCCGGACAGCTTCCAAACTACATACTCGTATATTAATTGTAAAAAGATACGTATATCAACTCACCGCTGTAGATAATCGTACAGCTTTGGGCAAAATAAATACGCCTGTCGACACGTTAGGCCTCCAACCACCAGAACAGCAGGCTAGATAGTATACTAATATTATAAAAAATATCAGCGATCGATTGGTAATTTTGGTTATTGGTTACCTTAAAGCTATTGTCTCACTGGCGGTTCATAATTAATCTGTCAGACTATAATATTGAACCCGGTGTTAAATCACTTATAGGGCTTTTATTCAACAGCTCTCTAAATAAACCTTTAAAGTAACAAAATAGGGTCGAATCTAAATTAAACGCTGCACAGTCACCATATAATTGTAATTCAATTAGTTCTGCCATAGACAACATCGTGTAACTTAGTCAACTCGATGCTTGATATTAGTTAGGGCTTGGCGAGACTGGCATAGACTTGTTCAAGTTGAATCTAGGTTAGTTATTTAGTTTGGTGTTCATATGGGTGGGTATATCTATATATATGTACATATACGTATAATACAGAATTAGATACTACCCTGTGGACATCTGTTTTTGAAGCGAAATTTCTTTAGAATCGTTGTGCTTTCAAACCGGATGCAACGGAAAAAGCGACATGTAAGAGACACAAATACAAAAATGTATAGGATGAATCCGGCAAAGAATGAGACAGAAATATACATACTATTTTATATTATCGGTCTTCCCTCTATGTGCCAGGCTTCGTAGCATCCCCTATCCCGTCTTCTAAGCATAGTCGCCTGTACTTAGTGAGCCAGAGCAAGAGAGTAAATGTCGGTGTGTATGTATATTGCACAATGTTTAATATTTACTTGTTGAGTTTGTTTGTGAGTATTTTGATATCTTGTTGTTTTAATAATATAATTTATAAGATGCCGAAAGGTAATGCCGAAGTGCATCGTCAATATCGACGCAAAAAAAAGGAAATTATATTAAAATTAAAAACAATCCAGAACAAAGTGTAACAGAACGTAGTCGCGAGTTTCGTGCGTGTAAAAAATAATTATTGAACAATCAACACAGATGTTCAAATATAACTGTTAATGTGACTGATGTAATAAATGGTGAGTGTAAATATTTTTAAATCCTGTTTTAAGTATAAAATAATATTTTAATGTTTTTCAATCAATAAATTTGATTTTTATTTTGTACTGGTCAATTATATATATGAATATATATATATATATATATATAACCCCAATACAACACGTGTATAGCCTTACTTATTTAATTCTGTTTGGACCACTCTCAGCAACAAAATAGTGTCCCGACGGAATGTAATGAAGTAAATAAAGATTGTAACTACCAATAACTAATACTAACTTTCATCATTTAATTTTGAATAATTAAAATAAAAAATTTAATTTAATAATAATTTAATTTCAAATAATTTAATTGGAAAATCTTAGAATTTAATAATTTTATTCGAAACAATGTACCTACTTAATTTACAATTCATGATTTAAAATATTTATTTAACAAATTAACTATGTAATTATCCTTCCCTTCTTATATACTCATCTCATTCTTTTGTCAATTTACTGAAGCTTCACTTCTATCGTGTGTGAATCGCACACACACTTTTTATTTTAAGAAAAATTGTTCGCCCACCGGTTGCACTCCGTGCCTTGGCCTTTGGCCTCAACCCGTATTTCCCTGAGAGGAGATCAGTGTCGTACAGTGAAACGATAAAAAACTCGGTCATGATAAAAATAAAATTAGGTTTACATCTAATAACCAAACTTTTCACTTATTAATAAAGTGTTCTTAAGAAGCTAAATATGAGTTCCGAAATAATAGGAATATAATTATGACGATATGACCTCGTTGAAATAATGTGTTATTTTTATTGTTATGGATTTAATCTAATTGAATGATAATAATAAGAATATA
Source organism: Oxynetra stangelandi (assembly GCA_018239345.1). Lineage (NCBI taxonomy): Eukaryota > Metazoa > Arthropoda > Insecta > Lepidoptera > Hesperiidae > Oxynetra > Oxynetra stangelandi. Next base: position 8,187 of record DVPR01001646.1, on the reverse strand, counting down.
TAACTAATATTAATAACAATCGATACATTTCGATCTTGTCAACGAAGTTTGCTTAAGAAAGAAGGAATCAATAACATGTGATATTCCTATCATCGAACTGGCGGTGGCCGCATACCGCTGCTACCTATTTTAAGACGAAAATATATGACGGAAATTTAGTGGACCTTAATTTTGTAACAATTTTACAAATATTTCAAACGGAGGATTAATGAAAACAAGAGTTAATAAATATGAACAGTGTGACTACTGAGCGATGATTGCACGGTATTTATATTAATCTATTAGTATTAGTAAATATTATCCATAAACGTGTGTGATAATAAACAAATGTATGTAATATGTGGTCGAGTTACTACAGTGGAGGTTCTGCCTCATTAGGGATCGGATGGCTGTGTATGCTTAGATTATAAATATAACGTTTGGGCTCGTAAAAACCCCTTGCTTCTGATGAGGAGGCTTTCAAGGATATCTTAATGATAAAGACAAAATTAAAGGAGTACAGACTAGCCTAAATTAATTTTGTAGTATGAAGTATCGATACGCCTGTAACGATACGCCGGTCGGTGGTTGGCACGTTTCCAGATGTACGTTATCGTTTTATATCGAATATCGAGCGATCCGATACCAGAGCTGACCTACTGGTGACACTAGCCACCCAGACTCCATAAATTGTCTTTTTAATGTAGTTCAATTTATTTCAGTCGGCAACTTTCCGTTCGAGAACATTGAAGTTATTGGGGGGTAAATTTTATTTATGATCGATATTAAAGATTGTAAATTAAGAGTATTTTATCACAATTAAAATGAAAATGAAATATAAAAAAAAGTTTTCAACACATGACTTTATCAAATTGTTATTAGACTTTTAGAGAATGGTCAAAATGTTACGAAAGAAACCCTTTATAAGTCAGCAATTATGAAGATACAGATAACACCCTAAGGTTGTTAATAAATATGCAAGCTACTGTCTCCATTAAAACGTATTGTCATAGCTTCAGATAATTTCAAATCCAAAAAACTTTCAAAAAGGGACGTGCTCAAGTATCAGTGTCACGTGACATAGGATGCTACAAAGTTATAAATAATTCTAAACGAAAAAAGAAATCCATTGAATGTAACTCATACAGTTCATATGTAGAGCAGGGTAACGAAATCAAGCTTCTCTCTGCAGCGCACGTCGCGGCGGTGTATTTGCGGAGCCAGCTGCTTTTTTGCGCTCCTTCAAAGAGACAGAATCCCGTCTTGAACATCAAGAAAGGCTGCGGACGGTCCTAGTTATATGCGAGGCTGTAACCACTAAAACAATCTTTAGAAGTTGCTCCACTTGGGTAAATACCAGACCTGGTAGATTTTATTTCATATTGCAGTTATTTATGATATTCAAAATCAGTCGTTTTAAGCAATATCAATAAAGTATTATCATAATAGCATATTGTGATCACGCGGTGGCTTTAGTGACATGGAGGTACAGGTTGCTATCCGTAAAAAGCGAAAAGTTGTTGGAGTAAAAGATCCCCATCCATAAGTAATCTTTACAAGAAGTCGACTGTTTTACTTAAGCACTCAAAGTGACCAAACAGAAAGGAAGAATGACGTATCCCCATTTTATCGCTTCAAAACACTATTTTAGAAACATTGGAATATTGGTTCTGTAAAGCATCGTTACATTTATAAAAAAAGCCTTTTCATCCATTTATCCCAAACAGAATTTGTAATGACAAGAATACCGATCTCACTTCGTAGTAATGATCGCTATCAGCCGGGCCACTGGCTTGACACAAAGCGAGCAAGTAATAAAACAAAACCGTTTTTGGTACTATATACACTAATTAGAAAATTTTATAAAAGGCACTTGGCTCGGTTTATTTTTATCTTTATTGATCAGTTTTCGACACGAAACGCCTGTGGTTCGGAATGACCATTCCAATTCAGAAATGGGCGCTGCAATAATTTGCCACACACTTTATGCACCTTCATCTTAAGCGAGGGCGTACTTAATTACATTTAATCGTCTACCACCGATCGCGGTCAGTCGGACTTGACTAAAAGGTAACCCAATCCAGTTTAAAGTTATGGAGGGTGAAGAAAATGTGTACATTAGTAAGGAGGTCGCATCTGCTCTCGAAGGGAAGGGGGAGGGGCGGAGGGGGAGCGCTATTGGTTCCTGTTCAAATTCTTACGCCATTTCACGGGCTTAGCCAAACCTTGCGAGTAGAATTTCTGAAGTATATTTGTGCAAGACCAAGTGCAACCTATCTTCATGAATTTCTGATTGAGAAAAGTAAATCTAAGCGACATTTTATCCTATTAAAATAGTTTCCATATCAATAAAATAAATTATATGTAAAGTTTTATTTTTATAATGAGTAAGTGAGATTAGTTTCGTTTAAAAAAGACCCAAAATGTATCAGTATATCTACATACGTCTGAGTCTAGAAATATAAATGTAAAGACTATTCCATATTTTTTTTATGTAAAATATACAACAAAATTATGCATAAATTGAAGCCCAAAGAATGATATTCCGACAATTGGTCCATTTTTTGACTTATATACTTACTAACAGTATTTTCAGAAACTCCATCTCCAAAAATAAGGGAATGGAAGCTTTTTTTAAAAATCGTCGATCGATTTTAAGTTAGAACTACGAAAGATTCTATGGAGGAGAAGAAAATACTTCTCTCCCTGTAAAGCCATGGACTACAGCTTATTTTCAAATATCACACATGGCAAAGAAACATAATTTGTTTTTTCCAATGTAATAAATACCTGGATCTAAAAATATGCTTTCGAGACAGCTCGTGTAGAAATATAAACATAGCTTTGGAAAATGTTCCAACATTGCATCTATGAGTGTAAAGTATATTTATATTATATGTATTATATTACTTTATGTAGATACCATATTATAGCATACAGATAGTGTGCTTTTATATATTGTTATGTGTTATACTATGTCTTTGATCTGTACACAATTATCATGCAAATAATCTCTCATCCCTCAGTCGAGAGACGTCCTTGTTTTCGCATAACGAAGTCGTCATTAGTGGCACCGACATTCCGAACAACACTTGTAGCAGTCCCAAGATATACTTAGTACACTTATATTGGACTGTGCAGAGTTGTGCAAAATACTCAAACATTTCGGGACATCTGTTAGCGCTCTCTCTAGCCTGAACTTATTAATACGATTACTAATCATAGGCTTCTGAAACAAGTATACCCCTCTAGTTGACTCTTAAGGGATACAAAATAAACACATCTTAAACATAGTGATCACGATTTTCGTGAAAACAAGAGAAAGGATTGAAGTATTATTCTCCAAAGCCGTCAATGAATTCTTTCCTCTTCTGACATTACAGTCCATAAGTAATAGTTTATATCAGTGAACAGACAACTCCTTATTTTATTTGGAACAAAATCTATAATTTTGTATCATGAATAATAAATTGGAAATTTATAAGGAATCACATATTACGGAGGTATTGTTGTCAGTGATGTACGGGCCCCAACTTCCCAGTGAGAAGGTTCAAAGCACCCAAACATCCGTTAGAAGCGCCGATGATAGATTTATGCGTTACGCTTTACAACGAACAGGTAATTCGACATGTTTGTAACTTCTCCGGGATTACTAGGTCATACAGCATACTTGTTACGAAATCATCCAGGTGCATAGGTACTCGTATGTATGTTTCACTGGGAACATCACTTTATTTTCGGAATATTGTAAAAATTAAGGGATAAGGATCAATTTATGGAATCCTGTGAATTTCTTGTAACATTGCCAAAAATTTAGGATCGGTATCATTTTTATTTAATGATCTCTACGACATTTAAATTTGACAGCATGCTATCTACACGCTTGTCCTTGCATGCTGACAGAAAAATCGAAGACCAGCAAATTAATGCTTTTTGTAATTTAAAACTTTACTTTGAAAAGGTAGCCATTTAAATGAAATACCGCTTCAATTCCCGAACCCCACAGCGAAGTGCTCAGGTACAATAAATTTACAAGTTTCCCCCATTCTGCCGTGCCGAGTTATCTCGTATGCCTCCATATTACCAGACCCCTTCATGTTATGTATAATATACTCAGTAAAAGTAAACCCACTCGTGTGCTCAGTTATTCTGTTAAGCAATATGCTAATTCATGACGTCAATTTCTATATTATTAGTTCTGTTACGTTTATGATACTTTGTGCACAATATATTTTTTTATATTGATTAGCGTGGTAGACTATGACCTTCATCTATTCTCGTTTTTAAAGGAGACCCCTGTCCAGCAATGGGTTGACAAGTAGATTTAAGGTATAATGATTGGATCGTGCGTCATAGATTTTACTTGTACCTTGTCAATGTTTCAAGATAACCAAAAGCTTCTATTTTTTAATTCCTAGTAATGGAAGCTCATATCACAAAAAATGTACCATAGTTCAATAGGAACAGATCGCATTTTACAGAGACTTCACTTAAAGAAACAGTTTGTTCCCACCGTCAATGATTTGGAGTTGAATATTCACTTGCATTTTATCATTATCAGGGATATAAAATGGCACTAAACAAGATATATTCGACCCTTGAACTGCTTGGACTTATGGTTTGTCCTATATCATCAATAATTTGAACTGCACCCTAGAATGCACACGCAAGTTGTGGATCTCTCTCAATGAATTCAGAACCTGAGTGCAATAGCTGAATATGTAGTTTGGACTCATCCTCGGTAAATTCTAACAAACACTCGGGTGCCGAGAAAACAAGCAAACATAGGAACATACCACTGTACAAAAACATCCTTAGACAACAAACAGCGGAGCTATTGACATAATTAAATCATGAAAACAACAGAAAACAACAACTGGAGTATGTAGTAAGTAAACATGAATATAAAATCCTTTCAAAGTTGACAGGTTGTGACATAGAAACCCAACCTTAACTGAGGCTTTATGACAACTAAAATCTCACATATTAAAGAATAGCAATACTAATAAATTTCGGATACGTAGTGCCCCAAAGAAACATATAACGATTATGAAAATCACAAATTATTTTCACTAGTCTTATAATCAAAATTAAAGGCCTATTATACGTCCTCGTGCCGCGTTTCGCAGAGCATTTAGCAATGAGCAAGAAATAGTTCAACCGTCTCACAAATGCTCCGAACACTATAACTACTCAAACAAACGCTGACATACACTCAAAAGTTCCAGAAACGAAGCGCGTTAAAGCGCAACGTAAACATTTACGTTCGCGTTGCGTTTTAATCGGCCCCGTCCGCCACAGACCAGCAGACACACGGACACACACAACGATGATGGCTTTGTCGTGTTTTGCGCTTTGTGGCGTGTTATCCGAACGTTGAACGAAGATAGTAGATCTTCCCGCGACCAAGATGGGTGTTACGTGACGCTGCTTCAGGCAAAATCATTACCGTCAATTGTTTGGTACAAGCCGAGAAATAGATAATATACATACTTAGGAACATATTTAACATGCATTCTCTGCTATAAACCATAACACATTACTATGAGACGAGACATTATTCAAGTCAAGAGTGAATAGGCACTTTCTAGGCAAGAGTGCTTCATCCTAGGCTGCATCCCACTTTCCTTGGTGGGGTGGGATATCAGTCAAACGCGAGCTTATAGCTATATATAAAAAAGACGAGTTTTCCTCTCAGTTTGGAACCCGTGGATTTTTGACCACGTTGTCACTTTTAACGTTTGTCTATTAAACACGTATCTCATCTCAAAATGAAAATGATTAAGGCTATGGCCACGCTGGCCAATGCTGCATCGCAGTTTAGCGATACATCTCCACTCTATCGTGTAGTGAAGGTTTTTTTCAAGAAAACGTACAGCACACTATAGCCAACTAGTTCGCGCGGCACGGCTCCGGCAACAAGTCGATGCAAGACAGATGACTTTATAAACAGGCGCACATTGACGTACTCGTAACATTATAAATAGCCCTCGCGTCCCACAAACACGTTAGATTTAAATCATTGCGTGTACCGACGTTTATTATTACACATATCCGGTTTTTTAAGAGGCCAATGTTAGGATTATATCACACTTACGGCCGAACGTAAAAAATCTACTTCGAAATCGTTTATTTTATACTTCTGTCATAAGCGATACCTTCTGAATAATAGATATTATTTGTGTATATATTGAACGTTTCATGGTCTATGAGCGCCACCACCTATCGAAAGACTTGGGGATCAATTAAGACGTGGTCGCCAACTAAAATCTACAGGTTAAAACGCAAATCCCCTGAGATACACAGAAGATATTCTACCCGTACAAATTAACCATAACAGTATCTGACTAAATATCATACAAAACTGTTTTGATCTAAGTCATAAAAATGTTGGTTAGATTTACAGAAATATTATAAAAATCGAAACATCTCAGTGACTTGAGCCTTGGACTAAAATCTAAATTGCTAACGACACAAAATGATATTCAGAATATTGAATCGTCAATTGCTTCAGAGATTGTTAATATTTGTACAATTATTTTAGCAAATTGGAACCTTTACAGCATAAAGGCTTCCGACGTTTTACGCAGGCTAACTCCCTCTTGACAATTCATTTCGAAGATTTTGAGATCTTCACAAGTTTACTTTTGAAGGTCTTCAAGACATTCCGTTGATAGTTAAGCGTCTTTATTGTTCAAGAATTAACGAGAACTTTTATTCGAAATACTTTTATTCGTTACAGAGCACTTTTGTAAGTTTCGAGCAGAACTCAAACATATTTAATCGTTTCTAAAATTAAATTAAATTAACAAAGTTCTATCCGCAGTCTGCCGAACTAGTTTAATACATGTAAAAGAGCATACGTATCATCCGGTCTCTGCTGTTCATCAGCTATAACATGAACGCTCACTTAGTAACATATAATCTACCAGTACATTTATAAGAAGTATCTACTGTTTCACAGCAGTAAAAGATACTCAGACGATACTTCCCTGTCGTCTTATTTTCGCGGTTAATAATTTCACAAGTACTGCATATTACAAGCCAACTATGGTACATCACATATTAATGTCGCTTACGTGCCAGGAGCTCGGACGAAACGTCAAGTGTCCGCTACATATCCACTGAGGCGGCCCCGCTCGCCTGGACGGCATCCAAGCGGCATCGAGTGCCAGTGAGGAGAACACTAATATATATCGATGAATCGCGACAAGTCGTTCGTAATATTTATAATGTTTGACTATATTTTTGGATAGTTGAGGATGTTTATTTCATAGTTATTATAAAACGAACTTTTAAGTAGGAAGACTCTTCGGACAGATTGACTGAAATGAATTATTTGCGATTAATAGACTTGGAAAACTTAAACAGCAACTAAACTGTCTTAGCTATTATATACTTTTATTAATAATAGATTTATATTTCAGCGTTAAAGTAAATTACTTCACTTTAGTAAGATTAATTTCCGGGAATTATTGTTATCATTCAATTAAAAAAGATATATTGTTCAACACCCAAAAACTTGAACAAAAAAAATTAATTACTCATTCTCTTGCGCTGAATTTAATTTAAAGTTTTGAAACGCGACACTGCTTTCATTTTTTGCGTTGTTTCTGAAACATGCCTGAAAAAAATACTTCAGGAGTTTATAAGTCGCTGTTTCAATTTTGAGTGTTTATTACTACTTAACGTTTAATTCTTATAAAATAATTAGATACTATTAGAAATAATAAAATCGTCTGTAACAAGATTCGATGGATAAATAACATTACTAATGAGCCAGATCACGTCAAGTGCAGCCCCTTTTAACACTTAATGATAGAAAACCAAAAAATCGTCCCTCACTTTTAGAAATTTTTAAATTTAACAAAAAAAATTTTTACAATAAAAAAAGGTACTGAAGATAATTTCAAGAAATTTTCAGCGATTATAGTAAAATATCTATAATTTGACATATTTTTTTTTGCAAATTTCATTTGTTACTATCAAGTTTTTTTATCTTTTCAAAATCTAATCTAAATAAACAAATTGAAATTTATTGACTTGTTAGTAAGATAATCGATTTCTTTTAGTAATACGCGTTATACATTTAAGTTCTTTCTATCAAAAGGAAATTTCACTGCCCGGTATTAGTTTAAATAATATAAATTTTTTATATTACGCAGCGGCAAGCGGTACAAGTGCTGCGCGCTACTGAGCTTAGCTGTT
>DVPR01001645.1:0-10574 GCA_018239345.1 Oxynetra stangelandi | reverse complement strand
ACGTCAGGTTTGCAAGGACAGAGATGTTTGGCGCTCCGTGCTCTCTGCCTACCCAGCTAGGGACCTGGCGTGACGGTTATTTATTTATTTTTTTAATAATTAATATATTGTAATCAAAGAGTGGTGATGCTTTTTTGTTAGATTCGTTATTTGTTTACCACTGTTTACTAGCGTCCTGCTACTAGGCTCGGATGTCTGCTTGCCATTGGGTGACGCCTGGAAAGCTCCTCCAAGATGTGCGACGCTGTCTATCGAAAGATATTCCTAACTTCCGAATATCTCCAATAGTACTTATTATCATTTATTTACACATACTGGGGCAAGCAGACTGTAGTGCTCGCTTTGGCGTATACACGCTCGTGGAAATTCGCCACTAACGGTTCCGCGTCCTAGTTAGTTCATTACCATACATAAATATAGATACGAGTGTACATACCAACACGCACCAACGCATGCCCATTGAGGGTTCTTTTATTGCATTAGAAGGGGTGAGCGAGCTTGTATTGGGGCCGCTGGTGGAGCGGTCAATGCGGACCTTAACGTCTATATTTTACCAACCTTTGTAAATGTGGTTCTTGTTATATTCGGCTATACGCTATGATATAAGAAATTATAGGAATGATATAAGTCACAAGCAACCCGTCTCGTGAAAATGTTTAAATAATTTTACGGGATTCTGATAAATCTTTGTTACCGTTATGTAACATATGTAGTTAGTTTGTTATTCATTTTTATTATTTATATATTAAAGAAAACGAATATGATGTATTCGTAAGCAATTTCTCTGTCTAATCTCTTTAAAGAGGTTTTGGTTAGGGCTCTTCATATTTTTTTAGATGAGTATTCCACAATAAATATGTTGCTGAACTGTAAAAGAGTAATGGTAAAAAATAGGATATAAAGAAAACATTCTAAATAAATGTTTATATAAGTGGAGTGAATTTATAAACGAATAGATTATAGATTTCTCGTTTCTAAGTTATTAACCAAAAACACATTTTAAACATGTCAAAAACATTTTAAATCACAAACCTTATTATACAAGAATAACCAGAACCGAGATAAACCATTGGTCCTTAGAAACTAACATTTTCATTTGAAACACTCATAAAATTTATCACAGTGCGAAATGCGCTTAAATCATCCGCTGCACGCCGTGAATACCAACAAAGGGTACTTTGGTCACATGGAATTAAAATGGGCGAAAATATATCAAATTTGTTCTCTGAAAGTACGGTTGGGAATGCGTCGAAATTCAGAAATTAAATTTATTAGACAAGCGAAACGAATTAAACCTTTGGTAATCTTTAAGTAGATAACTTTAGTTTAAATGGAATTAATCAGTGGGGAAAATAAAGTTATAATTGCAAACGTAAGGTATTATATATACATATACAGTTGAACAATCATTAATGGCAAATAAAATAAATAAAAGCAATATTATTAAGTATTTCCTATAAAACTTATAATCAACCCAAAGGAGAAAAGAGAAATAATGAGTAGAAAAGAACTTACTCATTAGAACTAATGGCCTCGTGTTAGAACACGTTAACAATGAGTGAGAAAACTCGACCGATGGCTCGCTACTGGCAATATTTCCTTGCGTATAAAGTGATAAGTAGTCGCTTGGAAAAGCAGATGCAGATGTTATATGGCCCAAATATTTCGTAAGTAATACTTAGTAAGTACTCAGAGACGAATAATAATTATTTCGCAGTAATGGGATGCTGCCAGCAAGCAACCCATGTTTAAAGTAGGCCTCCCGAACCACTGAATATCTGTCGCTAAACAACATCAGCTGGGTACGCAGAAATAATTTAATTTCTGAGCATATAAATATTATTTGAATAAATTATAGAAAATTATATTCTATCTACTAAAGGTAGAATATTTACGGAACTCTAATGCTAATAGAATTCTTTTAAAGTCTCTCATCAACGGTATTAACTTTAAAGATCAATTGATTGTTCAATGCATAGTGAAGAGAGATGAAGAGAAAAAAACAGAATCTCCAACGCACCTTTAATAGAAATGGTACTTGAAAACAATTGCAATTATTATTTATTTTAAGGAAAAACTTAACTAAATAGCTGTGGAATAGAGTACAATATATTTTGTAGAGAGTACGTACAGTGAACCGTTTCTAACCGCACATTCACAATTGTTACAATAAACTCGCCTCTCACTCTCTCTTCCCGGGAATGCCGGGATAAGTATGCGGCTAATCCTATCCAGACCCCTTAACCAAACTGCCACTTTCACCTCACGATCCTGTTCTATGTAAAATTTAAGTAAAAATATACAAATAACTTGATAAATTTCTGATAGTTATTTGTGCATTTATCCTTTCTTGCGGATTTCGTATCGAGATTTGAAATTCGGGTAGATTTCTGAAATCTTTCGTAAAAACAATGATCATGTTGGGAAACAAATATCAAGCGATGGAAAAAGTAATCGATTCGATATCTGTGACTTTTGCCGCAGTTCTCCCTCAACCGCAACCTCTCTTCCCTAAGGACCGCGGACAATCAAATTCATTTTGTCTCGTTGAACACCACGACAAGTCTGATCGTAGTCGCATCGTATTACCTGAGCATAACGAAACTCGCCCTCTCAAACCAGAGCTGCGTTAATATTTTATTGAAAAACCTTCTTACCAACGGTTCGCAAGCAAGAGGCTCGGAAACCAAGGGAATTCGGCGCTAAGCCCAAGGAGGTTTAATTGAATGTATGGATCGCTTTAAGGCGATTATGTCGGCTTTATTTGTGTATGGCGGACATTTTAGTCGTCATCTACTGAGAGGATTAGGAGGTGGAAGCATTATTGCGTTTTGTGTAATATACATGTACATATACGAGTATGTACAAAAACAGATCGTACTTGCGTAATATTGATCAATATCAATACTTCTAGACTAGACAATGGGAACGCATTTTTTTACAAATTCAATCAAAACAAGAACGTACAATATAGCAGTGCAACCGCCAAGACACACAATAGATGGCAAGACAATAGATGGCGCTGTACATATTTATAATCGATGGAATGATGTTACCTTAATGCTTGTTTAGTGTAACTTCTATGCGTATTTATTACCGTTTATGTTGAGTTGAGGTAAACTAGTTACCATTTTAGAAAATATGAAAATGCACACACGTGAAACCTGAGCACTAATAACCTAAACTTGAAACAGCATAACTACATTTATTATTCAAATTAATATATTTATAATCTAGTTGAAATTCTCTACAGGTGAATAAAGGAACACTAGAAATTCTAGATGCAACAATAAATCAAACACTTTTAAGTCAAGTTTCAAGACGAAATTCCTCCAAAAGCGACAAGTACACTCGACTCCCATAAACCGTTGGAGACCGATTCGAGATAACAAATTGCTATCCCCTTCGAGTGTGGGCGGAAAAATAAAAGTTGTCACCTTCGGTGCGAATAGTAGATTTACTGCGTCGGGAGCGAGCACTTGTAGTGACGCGTAAGATGACAACAACAAGCAGGCACTTTAATTTAACTCTTTATTTTCGTTGGTTTCTTGATATTGCTATTATATATAAAATTGCGTTTTATTGTTTTCGGCCTCAAATACTCGTTATTCAAGAACAATAAAACTGAACTCATTGTAAGTACCTACTGTAAATTCATACAGTGATGCTTAGTTATTTCATCCTGACAGATTTCACTTGTCTCGTCTAGTTTATTATGGTTATGATGAAAAAATTGTAATGATTTTATTGTCCATTTCATTACTATTGATGTCAACTTATTGATGGTTATTGTAACGTAAAATATAATAAGTAAAGTAAGTAATTATTTACCAAAAATTACTTCTCTGTCTATGTGTGTTTATTTTAGACTATTTTAAGACTAACACACCTTCACACAGGAAACTGAAGTATAAAATATTTTTTAAGCCCTGTGATATTGGTGAGAAGAAAGTTAACCTTCCAAGTCGAAGTCGATGATCTTGGTGTGGCAAAAGACTGTACGCAACAGGTATTATATACAATCATTGGATAAAACGTTGGGTTGGACTTTATTAAAAACAATTATTCAGAAACATAAACAAATATCTGCATATTCTGATGCAGCCAATATCCCTTTATACATTGATTATTTTATTGTAATATTTTTGAACAAAGGAAATAAATGATACAAAGTAACAATTCTTACGACTACTCGATTATATCCACAATTTCTCCGCTACCTCAAACCAAACTATTTCCTTTCTTTACCGTGATTAGATCCATAAGTACCATCGAAGACTCTATATTACGGTGGAGTATAGAGCAATTTAGCGCTACATGGCCACCCCAAAAGAGTCACCCTCCAATTTATTGAACTCGTCCGTCTTTCCCCGAAAAAGGACTTAAGATTCCGTCAGATTTTAACACGAGATCACGAATTGAGATATGATGTTGAGTTGCTTTTTTTCTCATATAGTTTTCGTAGACAAGAATTCATACTCAGTTAACGTTCACAAAAATATTTTCTTTTTCAAAAGCCATTACTTTGCTAAGTTGAAATAAAGTAATATTGTAACTATCAACGTCCCTCCGCTAAGACTCAATCTCATACACTATAAGAAAAGTCAGTGAGTATTTTTCGTCGATTTGTAATAAGTATAAAAGAAAAACAATTATATAAGAAATCTTAATAAGAAACTTGCACTATCACCTCTATACATATCCACAAATTCTTGTAGGGACGATTTCGAAGAACACTACACGCTCGCACTTATGCGAGTTTGGAAGTTTCTGTTTACTGCTGTTATCGGGAATTAGGACTTGGCGGGAATAGCAGGGATTTTATGCCGTAATACCATATGTGAACTTGTCCGGAGAGAGTTACTGCGAACTTTACTAAACTTTTTATTTACAGTTAAGAAGGTACCATAAAAATAATAACATAACTTTATTAAGTAATAATCAAATTATGATGAAACGATTTTTCATCTGTATTGAAAAACTGAAATTTCAATTTTATTTTCCAAATAAACAAAAAGTCTCACATGCCCTCTAATCTATTTATATTCTGTGTAAATACTAAATTATTTTATGAACAATAGTACGGTTTTTAATACAGTGTTAAGATCTAATCTCTCCTTCAAATGGTCTCCGTCTCCCAAGCATAAACTGGATGAATATAGCGCCAAATGACTAAGTTCCATTACCTTTCCACTACAAGATGTTTTGCGCTTTCCAATTTAATAAACCGTGTTGAGAGCTTCCAGCTTTAAAAGCTTTCCCCTCTTCAGCGAAATCGTTAACTATTTTTGCAATATCCATTAAACCATCATTTATTTATTTATAGTATACTTTGAATTGTTTACACAATTAAGTACATTATTAAATTATTGTATATTATTAAAAATAAAGTTTCTAAGCTCTAATTAACAATTTTGTTTCATAAGTAATTACGTTTTGTTTACAGATTTTTAATCATATTCGTTAAAATTATGTGTATCTGTTACAAATAAGTAATGAATATTATTCTGTTACTCTGGGTATTGCAGCGTAGAGCTGACGAATAGTCTTATAGGACAAACAAGTATTGAAAAATATATATGCAGTTTATTCATTCGATTAAAAAAAATTATGTTAGGAATTGAATTGTTATGAGTCTCCGAACCCGGCGTGTATGCATGAAGAGACTGATGAATGTCGACGAAGCATGTCAGGTTTGTAAGGACAGAGATGTTTGGCACTCTGTGCTCTCTGCCTACCCCGCTAGGGACCTAGCGTGACGGTTATTTTTTTTTATGTTATGAATTTCTGTATGACATCAAGATAAGCAAAGATGGCTGCAAATGACGAACCGTCATCGCCCTCTGCACTGCCCGATTTCATAATTCGATCTGAGAGTGTTCCTCCTTTAAAAGCTTTCCCTCAGTTAATTTCTATGGAGGTTTTCGAAGTCGTATTTCTTTTACTTAAATTTGCAATAATTATAGAACTTCTTTCTGCCATGAATATTTCAAACATGCATGCAGATCTGCTCTTTAACCAACTTTTAAAATCGACTAACTGCTACGCGTACAGCGTAGTAATACAGCAAACAAAAATATGTTTTCTAGTTTAAAAAAGGGAGTATTCAATTTATATTTACTATGCAGCAAAGTAACAGTGATCACATTTCGTTTCAACTGTCGCTGCTCCTTAAGAATAAGTACATACAATTTACGTCCCGAACGTCGTGAGAGGCGGGGCGGCCGTCGCACAATGAGTAATATGGGTACGTCCTGCCCTCCACATGTCGAGCGGATTGCATACATGCCGTGTGCAAGCCAAATAATTTTATAAATGTATTACCCTGCTTCAAGTTGAACTTCTTTCTTATTGGGGGTTATAATTATATATTGTTTATATAGCATACGCGTATATAACACGACATATAAAAAGTTTTTACACTTACTCGTATATCCCATAGTTGAATGAATCCTTTTTATTACCAATGTCGTCAATAGACACACTTTAAATACAACCAAACATGTAGAACAATATTTGGAAACTTTTTATATCTAAAATAGGATTAGTTTTGTTAATGAATAATATATAAAAGATTTGTTAGCTGAAATTCTTTCCTATTAGATTTTCCAAAATCACCATATATCGCGTACTTCACTTTGCCTCACATAATACCACTGCCCTCAGGAACTCATTGTTTTCAATCAAATGGGTCAGAGCCACTTCAATCGTTCGTGACATTCGTTAAATTCATTAGAAGGGTCACAATCTGTCTTCAAACCTTCAAATGACAGCAATTAATCTTGATGACCACCTAACCTAATCTGACCACATAATATCTAGTCAGAGGTCAATCCAAATGAAATTATTAGAGTTGTTTAATTATGTACATATATAAAACTATTTTGTTAGATTCAAAATACCCTTGATTATGAGCAAGCCTTAAAAATACTTTTAATTTTAAAACTTTCTCTAGTCGTGAGAAGTGAGTGCAGAAATCATGTTTTATTCAAATTAAAATATGCTAATAAAACTGTTTTTTTTACAAATAGTAATTGAATTTACCACGTATGAAGGAAAGGTAGAGGCCGAATTGTTGGTTTGAGCCCAGCCAATGGTAGAGATATCACATCTGTCGTCTGCGGTGGTTCCGGTGCTGGTGGAATTCCGATAGTAATCGATTCAAGTTAGGATTATTAATAATTCTTATAACAATTCGCCCATTGTTATTACTTATTCCAAATACAATATAGTTCGGATCACTCTCTATTTATTTTATTAAGATAGCGCACAGATTGACAATACATCAGACGGCAAGGACACACTGGCACTGAAATTGCTAATGTTACATGCATTTTGTCATTTTGTTACACTGGGCAGGAACATCTTACAACTTTTGCCTTTTGCATTTATGTTGGACTTATTAAATAGAGGTGTAGGTAATTTTAAATATCCTTTTAACGTCCTAAATATTTTTTATGAGCTCAATCAGACGAAAACTGTTCGCGGATTCTCATTTTCGTTACGTCACTGTGACGGATATTGCGTCACGGTTTTTTGCTGCAATTCCTTCCATTAGTAGGGAATAGGGGATAAGAGGAATGGGGGGAGTGGGGAGATGTGGGGGAAGGCAAGATTGATTACGTTCTCACGCACAACTCGACATGAAAGGTCGTAATTAAATACCGTGTTCCTGGAAAAAATCATATGATTATTTGAGTGATTGCGTGGTACTGTAATAGAATGATGTTAGTTTAGTTTTGTAAAGAAATTAAGCAGGCTATGTAACTAACAGTCATTAGCAGTGTTGGTCCAGTATTTTTTTCAGGACTTGGATTCATATTCCGGCACGCGCTTATGACATTTGAAAGTTAATTTACGATCAAAAAACATAAAGACCACTCGTTATAGGAGCAAGCAAAAACATCGTGGGAAATCCTACCCAAGGTAGAATTCTTCACAATGTTCTCAGGGGTATATAAAATTACAAAAGTAAAAAGCACAGCATGCTTTTGGCTAGCCTGGTAGGTTGGCTAACCTCTTTGATCATTCTCAGTCCGATCAGAGATATTTTTACGTCAAAGTATAATAATGCAATCTTACTATCGAAATCAGAATCTTTTACTCTCAAGCTTTTCTAGGTATGTGTATGTTGTTGTCCATTTTAAACCGGATCCAATCCGTTCCAACGGAGGCAGTTTCTTCGTGCGACTTGGCCGACGTTATGCTCAGTAACCACCATCTACACAGGCATTTGATACAGAATGCACGTAAAAAATAACGTGTATATTGATATGAGTTGAAATTTTCTAAATTTCAAAGCTACGCATTGGCACCTGCTCCGGTATTTGAAATGTCAATAGATCTGCACAGGCATCGGTATTTACGTACAAACAAACGGCTGCTTTATTTTGTTCATTTGCTGCTTATGCAATAAAAATAACAATATTCCAATTTTATTGTCATTCACTTGTATCATTCGCTTATAAATATATATCATTATATCGCTTATATATATCATTGTATCGTTCGATTGATCGAGAGAATTGTGTATATTATATAAATAAAACTTATCCAAACCTTCAACATGTATAGTTAGGAAATTTGAAGTGCTATATTAATCGCACTATCAAGCTTCAAGTCAAGCTTTAAACAAGCATATCGAATATCAACAGTACCTACTGGCGATAAATTCAAATATAATTAAAAGTTACGGCCAGGAAGTAAGCCAGGATAAGATTAACAGTGCAAACAAGCTCGATATTTTCACCTTCTTCAATGAATGTAGGCAGATCATGTAACCTTGGTTTTAATTGAGTTTGGAATAAAACTCTTAAACCTAATACAATTAGAAACAATGCTAAGTGATCGTAAACGCTCTTTAACTTAAGGATATAGAGCTATTCCAAAGTCACATTTAATATATTATATAAAATGTTGTATTCCAAGCTTATAATGAAGCCCAGAATATTTAGTAATAATATTTAAGTATATTGAAACAGGGACGATTACAAATGTTACACCTAACCGGGGCCGTAAACACACAATATATCTTTTCGTATACAGTACATGGGCATTGAGTATAAAAATTCAAGTCCGGCTATATCAAAGACGGAATTGAACGGAGACTACAATAAGGCGAGACGATCCGAATGTGCGACTTATTGCAACAGATTCCGTTTGAAATAAACTCTGCGGAACCGTTATTTTCTATTATCCAAACCAATTCTTGTAGGTTTTATAGCTCAGCAGTGTTTTTAAGTGAAGAATATATCAGAAGGGTCACAGGACATCGTTCCTTAAATTAATGTCTTTTTGTATTATAGTAGTAACAAAAACGACTGGAACATTTAAATACTATTTTCTTTTTCCGTCCTTTTAAGGTCTGTTAAGTTAATATAAAAATTTGTTCATTCTTAATTTCTTCCAGCTATATTACCTGTCGTTAATCATCGTATTAATAATCAAAATTTCTTCATCTTCATTCATCATCTTCTCTCTCTTACCTTAAGCCAGTGTGTCGAATATCCGACCGACCGACAATAGAGTTAAACTATAGCTTTAATATAATATATTATGTTTAAAACTGAACCTAGCGACACTATTCACATACCTCACCGCAAATTGCCGACTCCCTCTATCTACATCAGCAAACGCTTGGTGATTTAATGGTTCCCCACCCCTGTTTCTTTGCTTTAAGTGGCTTTATTTATCGACACTGCTTTTATACCGAAATCCAACATATACGATGGTCCAAAGTCGGATTTTAAAATGTTTTGCTGTTCGGAGAAAATCAAGGTCTCATGACATTTGTATTTACACCACTAAAGGATAAAGAGCTACATCCTTTTCTAATTTTCTGATATTCCGCTACTGAGGATTGACTATACAATACATTTTTCCAAGCATCCATATGTAACAGTGATGATTATGATTATGAAATCGTTATAAAAATACGATACTCACACGTTAGGGCCGTGAAAAGGTCAGCTTTTCAGACTCGATACTTAGTATCTAAGCAAGTTTGTGATAATTAAAGTCATTGATGAATTTCTTTTGTTGGAATTGTTTGAATCTAAAAAAGGCAAGCTTATAAACATGAAAAATGCATAATATAAAGTTATACGTCCAACGGCTTCCATTATCATAAAAACTTTATGACATGTTAGGAGCAATCATTATTTAGTAGTCAGTTATTTTTAATTTAGTAGTAAAATCAGCGCTGTGTCTCGGCTACTAGTCCGTCCGTGGCATATGCTGAACCTGTTCCTTTTCACACATATAAATATATACATACGTCTTGTCGATTTATTTAATTGACTTTAAATTTCGTTCTGAATTATTATTATTAATACTTTTTTCTGTTTTATTTTATTTTGTTTATACTTTCTTTGTGTGTGAATGAATTATTTTCTTTATTTATTTCAATCAAACCGTGAAAATTATTAAAACGTCACTTTAACTCTATCAAACAAACAGCGAAACAGTTCATTTAATTGCTTTACTATTCTTAATTTTATGGTAACAAGTGTATCTATTACACCCTTGTATCAGTTAGTACTGACATAAAAAATGAGTCTTCAAATATGCTGTTT
>DVPR01001644.1:0-10575 GCA_018239345.1 Oxynetra stangelandi | reverse complement strand
GAATAAAAAACGGTGGGCGATTGTGTCTGTTCCGAATTGCCTCAATCCCCGCCGACTGGCGGCAACGCGAGAACTATGGCAAGTGCCGTTCCACTGCCGCCTTACGGTTATCGTCTCCTATATTTTATATCTTTTCGCTTCCACCATTGTTTCGTATCTTTCGATCTCTATATTTATCCCGTATCTTTTGATTTCTAGATTCGTTTCCTATTTTCTAATCTCTATATTTGTTTTTTAGGATTTTGTATTTTTACATATTTCTTTTATATCTTTTGATTCCTATATTGGTGTGATGTTTTTTTTTGTTTTGTGTAGGCATTTGTTTTTGTTTTACTTTTAAGTAGGTACCATATATTTCTTTAATCCTTGGATTCCTATAATCTAATATTGTCTATATTTGTGTTATATCTTGTGTCTGTATTGGTCCTGTGGCCCTTGATTTCAACATTTGGGTGGTATCTTTTCATTTATATATTCGCGTCTATCATTTGTTTCATATGTTTTAATTTCTATATTCCTGTAATATATTTTTATATCCCTATTCGCTTTGTTATTTTTCTATTTTAGTTTTATATTAATCAATTACTATATAAGTCTCATAAAATTTTATTCGTATGTTTGTTTTATGCATTTTCATTTTCGTTTTTATACATTATCTTATCTTATCACATCAAGATTTTTTGTACACAGAACAGAGCTGCAAGATGAAATCAACTTTAACTTTTTTAAACTTTTAACTAATAGTAACTCTAACTAATAAGGTTATAACCCGGACAACGACTGCCTGTGTCTATTTCCTTGCGGTTTACACTTTTAAGCGCTTTTATTTATTTACTAAGTGATCCATTATGATTCTCGATTTGGGATCAGTAAATCAGGTGTCCCAGGCTAAACGATGTTCAAACAACAAACATTTAAGCATTTCGCATATACAGACAGGTACATACATACATATTAAAAAAGACAACAGAAATACGATAGCATGTGAATAATTGTATCATTCCTTTTTCATTTTTCACGATTATATCGTCTCATATGAAATGTACAATCAACAAAATATCATAATAAATGGTACAAAGGAGAACGTTTCCAATTTATTTCCTCGGAGCGCACGAAGCGACCGCGCTCGTTAAATAAAAATTTTCAAACCATAAGGTAGGGGACGGGCGCCGTTACACAAAAATGAATATTTCCCGCTGAAGTTCCAAATAAATTGGTATCAATAAGATCGCAGAAGCAAACACTTGCCCCATCATCAGAGTGATGCGAGTAAGCTATAAAAAATAATTGCTGAATATCACGTCTCCGCGTTTCTACCTCTACAGGTGTTAGAGGAATTCTACCGCTTTTTTTCTGTAAAAATGCAATCTATTCGATGTGTACAATAATATTACTCCTAGCTTGTCCATTCAAAAAAATCGCTTAACGCACCCAATAGCTACTCGCTTGCGATATGACAGGGGGATTGGGGTGTATACATTTTAATACATGCAACATTTAATAATAACCTTTGAAGCGTTTTGGAGGGTGTCTGATCTATGATTGATTTTGGGGTAGCACCAATAAAAAACACCAATAACCGAATACTGAAAAACGGTTTTGATGTTGAAAAAGTTACAAATTTAATTATATATCCAACAATTTTTACAAAGAGATTACCAAGAAGATGGTGGATTATAAGTAAGGTACCCTCGGGGTATCACTAGTTATACCCGTATTTCTGCCGGACAATAATGATTGTTTAAACTGTCATACTGAGCCGACCATCTCAGTTCTCAAGATACTGATTCTATAGAACTGATTCTAAAAAAAAATCACTGAGCTCATACTAACTATACTGATAGGACTATGCTTACTAACAGTCCACAGCCTGTTTCGATTATCAATTGATACTCACTAAGTATTAGTCTTGTTGACTTAATCCTCTTAAGAAAGTAGCTAACACTAACGGTCTAATTCCGAGAATCCTATTTGCGATCGGTTGCATAAATTTATTAAATGTAGCGGCCTTCTTACTACTACCTGTTCGCTTACTTCTCAAAATTGATCAAACATTAATAACTTTCCTAGTATTTCAAATGTCTACTGATGTGTTGTCAATAGCAAATTAATGGCAAACTCAATAACATCGCGCTGAGTCACTGCTTGTAGTTGTTTTTGCCATATTATTGTACTTTACCACAAGTCGTCGAAACATTGTTTCTGGCAAAATAAAAATTATAAGTAACACCTTCGGTACTCCGAGCTCTCTTTTCATATATTAATTTAGCACAAATAGCGGTAAATAATACCTCTGGCACAAATCTTAGAACATAGCTTTGACGTTACCAAGTTACA
The DNA here is from genome assembly GCA_018239345.1 of Oxynetra stangelandi. Classification (NCBI taxonomy): domain Eukaryota; kingdom Metazoa; phylum Arthropoda; class Insecta; order Lepidoptera; family Hesperiidae; genus Oxynetra; species Oxynetra stangelandi. Next base: position 8,238 of record DVPR01001644.1, on the reverse strand, counting down.
CGTTTTCTGTGAAAACTAAACGTCGCTTACTGGAACGGTTAATGAAAACAACTTGAGGAAATCTACACACCTTAAAGATTTCCAGAATGTTCTAAGAGGTCAAGCGTGTGACGCCTACTAATCCGTATGTTGTGATTACTCATATATTTCAAGATGAACATAATTTATTTATTTATTTATTTATTTACACACCAACAGCATTACACACAATCTTTACATAAGTATTCTCTTATATGTACACATGACATGCGTGCGTGCCAATTATAGGCGTGAATAGCATTCGGTGATACAGACAGTGTTTAATATGTATATATTAATTTAAACTAATTTTTCAAGTACCATATTTATGTTATAACTATAAACAAAAACGGAAGAGTGTACAATAATAATTTAGTAAGTAACGTTAGTAACATAATGACTAACTATTGATGTTTTATTTCTCGAATTGTCAAAAATCAAACAAAACAACAGTGGAAGTGTAAATACACTAAATACGCCACATTTGCAAGTAAACTAATAATAATGAACATTTAACTTTCTTGAATTATCAAAAATCAAACAAGATCCAGACGGAGATAGAAAACATAAAGAGACGCGGAAGTAATATATAGGTGCGTACGTGTTTAAGGATTCTTAACGGAAACGGATTTGTGGGTAGTCTGACAATATTTATCACTGGATCAAAGTGGCAGTGCCGAGGAACATATATCATGCGTTCACGTCTCTATACGGAGCGCGGTATATCATAGAGTGCACAGCGAGGGAGTAGATATTGGATGTGCCGATGTCGGGTACGCCCAAGCACGTGGCAAAGTGAGCTCAACTTTTCTCACTAAACATACGGCACCCGTATTATAGAAGACTAGTCAGCAGGCTACCTGATGCAATGGAAGTTTCGAGGCAGTGGTCATTATTTGAACCACTTGAACCACTTGCACCATAGTGGCTAGAAATAAAAAGCCTAGATTAGTTACTAAAACATCAAAAGCGTAAAATTAAATTGAGTTTGAGCATATATTTTGCTTACGATTTTAGCCAAAATTATTATCCAAGAGTTAGATTTGAAATTATTCGTACATGTTAGTTATCGGCGCATATTGTGTTTTTTCTTTGTTTCGTCACATCCAAATATTTTTTTATACAAGGACATTCTCAGTCACATCCGAAATACATTTGGAGAAAGAATTTTAAACTTCGATACGTATTCGAAGGGAGGCTTTTATGTTTGGCCCAAATCGCAAGCTTCCGCGATACACCATTGTTTTTATATTGCCAACTTAGAAGGAAACATTGGATTTATTTCACTGCCACAAATATTGTGAAAATCAAATCAAGCATTTTTTATATTTTAAGTTAAACGCAATTAAATCTGCCCTATCACATCTATGTGCTCTAAGGATATAATAACAAATAACAACAATTACTGTTTATTATATACCACGATTAATAAAGAAAATTTAACATAGGTATCCTCAACATGCATTGGTGATAATTATGGTTAAAATAAGTCTCACATTGGCGTCAGCCGACCGCTGTGGCATGTAACCCGCGCCACTAGCGGGGGGAATTAAGCCGACAATAAAACAACGTCGGGCATAAGAGTGTAAAATTTGTCACGCCGAATTTGATCCCCGCCGATCGACTGGGGCTTCCGCCTTTCAACAGCCGTAATGGAGATTTTATCGACGCTCTTGCAGTATTCCAAGTGTACGAAAATATCAGTTATACGAATATGGAATGGAGAAATAATAGATAGTTATTCCTGTTCAACGTGAACAGTTCACCGATTTACGCTGTATAAATAAATGTATATTCACACTGTACTTAAGAGGCTCAGAAGTACATGCTCAGCTGTGAGACTAAGGAAAGCCCAACAGCCACTGAAAATTTATAATGCAAAATTCGTAATCCGCTTCACTCAACCGACCAATCTCAATGCCTCATTCTTTTAGTACTGTGACTTTGTAGTTACTAAGAAAAATATATTTACAATTACTAACCGCTGTCAAAGTAAAACAACTTCAAGAAAAATTTGTATGCCAAACGTGAATGCGAAATAGATCGAGAAATTATTGCCCTATAAATCTGTAGTATTTATTATAATAGTTTGGCGTATGTATTACCTTATAATGATTTGTTAGGACATACAATCCAAACTAGGCAAATCTTGTGCTATGCTAATCATACAACAAATAAACTCCGTATATGAATATCTAAGTATATAAATAATTTGACACTCATACTGTATCTATGTATAAATGTTTGTTCTGAATAAATAACTAATAACTTCAGCGATAGTTAATCAATATGGTTTATGTAGTGACGTCAGAAATTGTCGCTAAATTCCCCTACGTCCAAATACTGCAATCTCCATGAAACTTTGTATGTCAACTGAAATTTTCCTCTATTTCGGACTGTCGTCACTCACTATTTCCGCGAACCCATTTCCACATCGCTATTTAGCATTGAGTTAGCGCGGACACCAGCTACTCGTATCATCGCGCCAATCAATTAAACGCAAATTCGATTCGTGTCACCAATCAGGCATTAGCATTAGCAGATTAATCAGCAATTAGGTGGACGGTGAATGACGTCACAGCGGGCGGAGTAATGAAGTTTGGCGCGTCACTGCAGCCCGGCGAGTGACGTAGGTGAGTTATGGTACAGAGATATTGGACACAGTTAGAATTCCCGGTATTCAAAATTTCACAATATACATGCGATTTGGCACAGCATATACATATATAACACATATATGCCCGTTTGTCATCAATGGACATTTATATTGCAACCGACCTCAAATAGATATATATAAATACGACTACAAGAATCTATAATTAACATTAGCTGTCAATAAGTTAGTATTAATTGACAATAGGACAGCAGGAATATGATTAGAACTGTTAGTTTGCATTAGTCCAGTAAGTATGAGTGTGTGTTAGTTTCCGTCCTATTCGAAGCTGGTTGCAGAATGGTTGTTATTCCTTAGACCAGATGAGCGCTTCTACTCATTTGTATTCAAGTAGACCACCATCAGCATTTTTCAGATCGACTAACAAATTGCATTAAAATCTCTACTGGGCACTCCATACAGATGATCTACCTTTATGAATATATTTTTGATAAGTTGCCAGATTGTAGTATACTTTGAAATTATATATTTTCGTTTTATTTTAACATTCTTTTTCTCTGTTTTATTATGTTACTCTATGTTAAACTAATATTCAATATAGAGTTGATTAATTGCATATCAATAGGAAGCAGGTGTTTAGGACTGACAACTGTGCGGTATAGAACATTTATTTCTGCCGCAGATCAGCAGCATTTGCTATTACATACGAGGATCCTCGTAATTTCATACGTTCCTGATGGCGTTCCTAACCCTTAAATTGAGAGGAAGGCAAATAATGATCCACCTACCGAATATTCCTACCATCACACTGAGTTGACTGATTGAACCATTAATTATTTAGTCTGCTTTTTGTAGTTTTATATTTACGAATAAACAATAAGCAAATAAATATTCACAATTAAATGCTTTGCAATCTTGTTGCTTTTATAAAAGTAATCCACCTTAGCAAAACTCCAATTAAAATTCGTCCAATCAGCAAATTTATATGTAACGTAAAAAAAGTAATCTAGAAATATTCTGTAAGCTGTCAACTATCGTACAAATAGAAAACAGGCGTATTATTCTCGAACCGTTCGACATTCGCTAAATGAAAATAATGAAGCGCATTACATCAGCGCCGTATCGCAAATACCTTTGCATTAGCCGAAAAAATATATATAAGAAATACGCAACGCAGCCTCCCGCTGATGAGACGAATTTTTTTCCCTACTGATATTAAGTCATGTTTAAGACGGCTATCATTATCTTTAATAGTAATAGATATTTTATTTTGTCGCGTTTCGCTTTGGGGTGTTTACACGACATTTGGGGGTGAATATTCTTGTGTTCATAGAATATTTTTTTCGTTAGATATTCAAACACTAAACGGAGTGTGTATACAAGATGGGTTCGAAAAACACTGTTTAATCTCCGAACTTCAAAATCAGAAGTTTAGTATCTTTCTTCTTCATTAAACAGTTCATTCAGAAATAAAAATTTAAATGAAACTCACTGAAATTTACACATTCTAATTGTTATGTAACTTCGAAACTTTCTGTGAATTTTCATATTGGTGCCTAAAGAATTGCTTGTAAATCACATTAAAGTTCCATTTAACAGGATAAATTCCAAGCGATATAATATCGCATAGAAACAGATTAGATTTTCCGAGTCGATCACCATGATAATAAGTCGCCTGATACATTTGCCGTTCGTTAATAGGTTTTTCCTTCATAAAGCGAATGTAACCTATTTATTATACGGCTAATATTAAAAACGAGGGGCGCCTGTGTTATCCTCATAATAAATGTTTAGACTTTGACGACACCGCTTATAGATATATTAAGATCGCAACAAAAACACAATTGTCAAACTGCGCGCCAAGTTCTTTTTAACTGTCAATAATAATTACTTTTATTTTTAACATTTAATGACTCTTCATGTATAGTTAGAACGCATTCGGCACCGTTGATAGTACGTGAAGCTCAAGAACTTTTTAAAGGACAATTCTTTTGATTTTGACAGATTTTATATTAGAATTTTAAAACATGTCAAGTAGGATGTCTGATGTCAGGTGAACTGTATAACTTATAGTGATTCAGATAAACTTTCGATTACCCCTAAGGTCAGTCACAGATGATGAGTCCTGAGGTGTAAGTCAGAATTCCTCATAGGTTAATGTTTGGCGACCAGATCGCTTAAATTTAGCCTTTGCATGGAATAGATGCAGCAGAGTTACCTTTACAATAGAAATATTGCAACTGGTTAGTGTTTTTTATAATATTGTATTGCAATTTTAATATCTTTTGCATAAAGTTTTACATAATAATTTAGCATAATAATTTATTTATCACTTATAAAAACATGCGAAAGTGGCTTCACTCACTACCGTGCGCCCAAGCGGCCACGCCTTGTTTGATGTTGGTAATGGAGAAAATAATGTGAATTTTTTTTTGTTATTAAAATTCTGACCGTAGGCTTTTAAGGTTCTCGAGCGTGGAAACGTCTGAGAGATTATATTGAGCGTAAAACTATTACAGACGTTGAGTGGTGTTTTGATGTTAAGTAATATCATTATTACTGTTTTCATTGATATTGAAACGACTCATTCTATGAAAAGATAGTACAGGTACAATTGTATAAGATGAATCGCGACCCACTTTGAAAATAATTCATTTGAATTATTTGCTAAAGGCAAATGTTATATTTTTCTTCAGCTTGTATATTACCCACAGCTAGGTTTTGATTCAAACCGCGTCAATTCGGGTCAGAGATCTACATATGTTTTGCACTTTGGTATTATTGAATTAGGTCTGCCTTAGATAAAAAAGTGATCTTGTTTTGATTTTGATATTATGATTTAAATGAGCCAGATTTCAATCAAAATTTCTGTTAGGTGTTTAACAGTAAAAAGTGTTTTTTTTTCTCCTAATTATTCGATTAATTTGAAATTAAAAATAAATAGTTCATTGATTTTGAGAGTTGTAAACTTGTCGGTTTAGCAGAACTAAGGCGCTCAGTAAGCAACCCTGTGCCATACGAGAGGTATCACGAGACTTAAGTATATCCCGTAACACAGCAAGAACTTGGTACAGAACGCAAAGTGAAGAGGGCATCCACGAAATAGAAGACGACATAAACATAGTTTTTGTCTGGACTAACACCAGAAGAGAAATTCAGGCGAGAAATATTTTTCATCATCCCCCCTACACGGTCGTTTAATTTCGTGTTGTTAGGTAAATACACAATCAGATTGCGGCGACATTGTACCAATTGAATGGTTATATTTCAATATAGTACGCGAAGTCGTTTCGGTATGAATAACTGAAAGTATATATTTATATAAATGTAACTGAAACTATTTATTCTGTATATTTTAAGCCGAATAAATAGTTGATGTGCATGTTAACGAATTCCATATTATACTCGTACTGGTAACATGTAGAAAACAGACGCGAGATGATCTTTTTATGAAATCAGTAACTATCTTGTCAAATAGAACAATGATAAATTTGTTTTCAAGGCAACGAATGTTTGGAAGAATTTCGAGCTTATTGCATAAAAATGGCTGTACGAAAGTAAGTTTATGATGGGTCCCGGTTCAGCTTGTTCAATAGTATATGTAATTAGATAAGTGTTATCATTGTACAGCGACCATCATTAGTCTAACTTCGGAGTCAGCTCCCGTATCCCGGTAGGGGCTTGTATTAATAATATGAATAATAAAAATACCAATATTAATCAGTATTTATTAAACCATTTTTTTTTATTTGTACACAGTTTTCGTAAAGGCATTTCGGATTTACTTCTTTAGCTTTTATTATATTGCCGAAAATAATTATTAAAAAGATTGTTTGTAATGAGAGATGGACAGCGATGCTTGGCACTCCGTGTTCTCTACCTACCCCGATAGGGGCCTGGCGTGGCGTTTTTTTTTTGTTTGTAATTATTTTGCTTAGAAACAATATTATTTTTAACACATATCTCTGGGACACTAACGTCTTGACCTTTGAATCAGTCGAAGGATAAAATCATAGAACAAAACGTTATGTCAGACGCAACCGATGGGCGCTTTCGTTGCTTCCTTAACATGGAAAAAGAGTAACTGCATGACGAACCGAGTACAAAAAAAACCAAAGAATAACCACTAACGACAGTAGTTCTAAACAATCGTTTATCATCGTGTATCTCGGCCGACTGTATCCGCGAGACGTATCAATATGTGTAACGTTAGCAAAAAAAAATTGTTTTTATCTATTTATTTGCTTATAAACATCAAAATGCGACTGCAATTATGTAAAACTTGAGAGTACATTGATTACGTAATTCATGAAATGATAAAATTTCGTAATATTTGTTTTAAAAAAAATCTGTTGCCTATTTACACAAGAACAATTATCTCAAATGTCACTTTATAACTATGTTTTAAATCAATTTTATTCTCATCTGACTTTCGGCTATTTTATTTGAATAAAAAAAATTAAAACTGGTTTCATTACGAATGTAATTTATATGATTAGTTATCATTGATAAAATTTCAGCATATATAATTCTGTAACAAACAAAAAAGTATTACAATTATGACCATTGTTTTTTGCTGACGTTGCGCTATAAACAATGTAAGGGCGCGTTACAAGAAAACTTGCATCATTATCGAGAGCTCGTGGGCCTACGTCTTAATCGACGGAAAACATGGCGGTATATAACCAACTATATTGCTTCTACCATTTGAACCTAGCATTGGAAAGTTGAAGTCGAATGGAACTCGATATTTAATGTCCTATACTACCTTTATAGCGCTACAACACATAAGCGCTGTAATTCGATGAAATCTTAAACAATTCTGATAATAACAATAATCATCGAAACCCTAATGAACTACATATACTGGTACATAAGTAAAAATTAGTAACATGTATAAAAGACCACTGCGTTGCAGATCCTAATAGCGCGTATAAAATCTAGTAAACGAATAAAAAAAGCCACTAACGTTCTTTGTACACGTGAATTTATATCTCACTCTCGCCTCTAATTAGTTATTTGATGGTAACTGAAGGAATATCTAACCCCGACTATCTTGTTTCACAGTTCATTTCATAGAATGTACTCCTAAAATCACAGCAACTATGTGGCAACGCGATTAACAGCCATAAAAAGTATTTCCTCTTTCAATGCAGTTACTACAAAGTACAATAGCTGTCATTAATAACTTGTCAATTGTCGAAAGTCAAAAAACGAACAAAATAACAGATATATGTATCTTAAGTTTCATGGTAGGAGCCATCGATACTGTGGTGGTAAATTATTTATAACTTCAACTTTGTTATTGTTTTCCGTTAGCGGAATAACGCTTAAATAACGAGCGGGAATATAGACGGGAGTTTGGAATAGTATTTATCAGTCATCAGTAATATAGACCGTCTAGAACACCTTGGAACATTATTTATAAGTAATCAGTAATATGAAGATATTTTTTGGGAAGAGCGTGCTCAGTAGGCATCTGTTAAAAGTGGAAGCAACCGCCGTACTTATACCTGGTCTGGAATAGGACTGCTAGTGACACTTAGGCCTATTAGTGTCAGTTGATAATTATCTCACACTTAGTACATGTTCAATTAGTGCAGTTA
>DVPR01001643.1:0-10575 GCA_018239345.1 Oxynetra stangelandi | reverse complement strand
CTTGACACGTATGCAAATTTTCAAATTAATCAGACTTCTGGAAATTGGTGAAAATTATGCTCAAAGATTCCGTTACACACATACATACATACAAACATACAACCCAAGCTAATAAAAGCGTGTTAAAAAGATGATAAATGTGTGTACTAACTTAATTCATCTAACACGTAATGCGATTGGCTAAGACGCCATTAAATTTTGAACTTGTCTGGAGTTTTGAATATGACACATATAAATTTGCACAATAAATGAAATTTGTATCATGGTAGCGAAAAAGAAATAATCTGTGGAGATAATATAGAGAAACTTACTTTCCACTGCGCTCTTAACAACACCTAATATGATTTACAACGTGCTTATATGCAGTTAATGTAGTGCTGTTGGAACTTTGTGTACATGACTTCAAGTTGCATGCTATATAATTTGAGGTGCATCTTATCTATATATATATGAAACTAAAGTGCTCCCCTAATTTTAATTTAGAATGGTTTTGTCCAACATTGTTGTTAAAGTTAAAATTATTTGGTTTTCATGATCACCACAATATGAACCATATTTAAGGTCGAGTTCAAATCGGCACTTCATTGGGGGGGAGTCAATGGTACTGACCAATTGACAATGCATTTTTGAACTGTAAGAAACCGCTTTATACAGGTGGTACCAAAGCCAATCGGCCTTTTGACACTATACTCCGTGATGGGACTCTGCGTAGACTGTACCAAACTAAATGATAGTAAAACTGTCCGAGATAATTGTACTGTATAAAGCAAATTAGCACGTCGCAGTCGGTCATGACGATAAACGTGAACCCCAATCATTAATATTAACTTATCTGTACTTGTTGTAACTTATCTGTAGTATTGCAACAATTATTTTGTTGTATGTAATTTTCCACTTGCCCAAAAACCTTGACCAGAAAGAATCATTCAATGACAACGGCGTTCGTCAATAAAATGTAATTAAACAATTAAATGCAGAACTGAATATATGAATGTAGACGAAGCACATCAGGTTTGCAAGGACAGAGATGTTTGGCGCTCCGTGCCTGCCTACCCCGCTAGGGACCTGGCGTGATGGTTATTTTTTTTTTACTGAATATATTATATGTCATATTTATCTACGCGTGTGTAGGTGCGCGTAGATACTTGACAATGCATGTTTGCATTTCAATTCAATGCTATTTTTGGTATTATTCTCTGAGTATTGCACGCACATTTAATTACATCACATTTGTTTTATTTTGATTAGTGCACCTAATTGATATAAACGACAATATACCGTTGTACGAAAATTTACGCACATAGCTTTTCGTTCCAGTTTATATTTAATCATTCCAGTATGTCCCATGAACGTTGAGATCACACGGCCGAGGCGAACAAAAATGTGGCAAACAATATATTGCTGGAAGATGGCAGGTATGTTGTATATGTTGATATATTTTCCTTATCCTGTATGCTTCGTCACTCTTAGGACTCGACCGATTCCGGAAACTCGTGCACTGCACTAAACTAAACTACATGCAACAAAGCAATGTTTTTAAATTATTTATCTATTATAATATGTAGTTTTTATTGTAACAGAAGGGAAATTAAGTTCTTATTTGTTATGCATGGAGCGTAATGTGTCCAATATAAAGCAGATATCGCCGTTATGGCAGGTAAAATAAACTCTAAATACAAATATGTTTATTAGTAATTTACCCGTACGAAACGCTTTAACCAACCAAATATAAGTAATATGTTGTAAAAAATTATGAAAATTCAATTCTGAATAATTTCATGCGACTAATTTTCATTTATTTCACTCGGAAACATTAATTGTTTGTTGAATTAGGCATTGCACCATTTAATATATCATTTTCTTATAAGGATTTGTATCCGCACGGTAAGTGTTTAATATTTTTTTAGTCATACTTCCTTCTTCCGCTATCGACTATTTTCCTGCGAGTGCTAAGGTGAAAATTAAGAACTTTCGCACAATAAATCCAGTTCATGTTGTCAAAAATATTTTGAATTTCATTACTTTCCAGACATAATTGGTAGTTACAATGGTTATGTGTCAACATGTGGATTTCGAAGCATGTAGTGTATATGGTTCAATCATTAGAAGTATATACCTTCTTAATCTTAATTTATTTTTCAGCATAAAAATCTCGTCTTCTCTTACATAGTTTTTTTAAACTCTGTTATGATGAAACCTTAAGAAAACTACGCTGTTGCAGAACAATATCATATTTTGTTTAATAATAATCATTTTAAACATAATTATTAATGCAATAAATTGCAAATATGCTATATTACTGAGTATCATTCTTAATTTCATTTCTTCCCGAGAGCTCCTAAAATCCATATCCGCGATTTTTCAGGATGTCTAGGCGTTTGGGTCAAGTCTATGTTAGATTGTAGTGCAAACGACCGAGTTACCTTTTTAGTCTTACAAAACGACGGACACACATATTACCACTAATCGAATTGCGAGCTATATATCGAGAACTGTGTCCGAGAAATTAAAATGATTCAGGTTAGCCTGTGACCCAATTCGGCCGAGTGCTTATCCATAAACACGAAGTATTACTCAGCTTTATTTTATTTAGTGTAATAATGGAATACATCCATAACTGTCCCTGTCGGCCGGGATGCCTGCGGATATCCGCGGATGAGTCACGGACTGGCCGACCGACCCCCGTCCGTTTTGTTTGTGATTCTTCCCCTTGTTAACTGAATTACGTTATAGAAATACGAGTGCTTCTTATCTCCAACCCTCTGAATAAATCTTTTGAAGAATCTTATTCGTAGCACGGTATTCGTCGAGTCTCCTTGGCTTGTGACGTAGATGCTTCTCTCGTCTTATTGTCGAAATGTCTATTAAATTTTTCATTTTCAAAACGCTAATTAAATAACAGGAAATTCACGACTGTCTTCCTTTGATGTGAAAATTCCAGGCTTTGACTTTAGTCAAATCTTAAGCGCTACGAAAGTCTTTAGGAATAACAACCGTTTGTCTTAAACATTATGTATCGATGAAAATGTTATTTTTTAATATCTAGCAATTTAACGTAGATGAAGTTGTATCTTAATTATAAATTACTGGATATAAATTCATAATAAAGGTCATATTGTTATTTAACATTTTCTTTTATTTACTTACCACTTGATATTTTTGTGTGATTATATTTTATTTGAAAACATGTATTTTATTACTATTACATGTAAATTGTTTTTTATCTTTGTCAGAAGAATAAGTTTTAATGATAATAAAATACGTTGAAGTCTCTATTTGAAAGGTTGAAAGTTATTAAATATGTTTAATAATATAGGTATATACACTTTAATATAGCTATGTAATTTTTGTATTATATATTTAAGTAAACACTTCAAAGTAATAATACCCAGTAATGGTTAAACAAGTTACTTTAAACTCTTTTAATTATGCATTTATTTAATAAGAAGAAGTATATAATACATGTATATATTTTATCCAATCAATATAAACTTGGAGAACTTGCCAACGAACTCAATAAAAATGCTAATTGCATTCTCTCTACTCACCTGACGTAGTGCAGCAGATTGTGAACAATGCTATCCATATCGCACAATATAAATGTATAAAAAGAGTCATTTTGTTCGAATCATATAAAAGTATCGAATGTCAATCGGCTGATGGAAGTTCACCTATGTTGTTGTACGCGAGCGCGTGAAGCGTTTGGCGGCGTGGCGCTGGACGAGCGTGCCATCGCGGGGCGGCCTCCGAAAGCACTGCCGCGGGGCGCCACTCCGCCGCGTTAACTACCCCGGCCAGATAAACAAGGGCGAGAAAGCCGAGAACAGGCAGACAAACCGTCTCGCTAGCCTTTATAGCCGGCTACCGAATAATGGTATAATAAAATAAGACAAAAGACGAATAACCAACGAGCAATCCGCCGCTCGAGACGGCTCGCTGTCAAATATGCATAATCCGAACAATAAACGAATGCTAAAATTCGTTAAGTGAATAGCGCTGTTCGTTTCGCTGGCCCTTCTGAGTATCCTTTGCATAGCTGTAACCGAATTTTGTCATTTATTAATGCTCGATTTTCATTTTTTGAATATTCAACAGCAAAACCTGTAATTTACTCGACCGAAGCTCATAGCATATTTGAAGTCGATCGCAACAAAATTGAATAATTGACGTGTTTCACATAAAAATATGTAAATATTTTTTATTATGAAATAATCAAAAAAGTTCCCATAATTATTTTTACGTGTTTACTCAAATTTTGTTATTATTTCCCGCACAAAAAAAACAAGAATTTTTTAACAACCTGTAATTAAATAAATATATAAATAAATAATTACACGCCAAGAAAAAATGAAGTCTGTACACAAACTTTGTGTATTTTCCTTTAGTTATGAATTAGTCGAAAATCCACTAGAACTCGAAATTCGTTCTATCCAGCCTTCTTGAAGACGCAAACTTTTGATTAGATTCGACGGATTTTAATTTATTTATCTGAATTGCATGACGAAATAAGTACTAAATCTAATTTTGTTCAGCTGAACTATACGTTAAGGGTATCATATAAATTCTTATTAACATTCTAAGGTAACACAATACCGCGTGAATCAGCGTTTTACCATGTAACCTAGTACGTTATATATAATAACGAGTTTGTGGGCAGAATATGTAGCATTATTGCCATATCATGCGCGACATCTCCACTGAACCCGACACTCGGGCTCCCAAGACTGTTGTGTGCGACCACAGCAATAATGCTCTTCTTAAGTGTAACTTCCCTTACAGTATACTGGAGAGCTCTTATCGTAGTGTAAACATGAAGGTTATCAGACTCAGCGAACTGTTCTTATGTTTTGCTCCCCAAGTCATACATTTCTACACTCAATTGTTATTGTGCCATTCAGCGTTGGGGACTGCTATGTTATTTAATTCAACGACGTTATATTAGGAGCATTTATTTTTTGTTTTCTTTAATCCGTAGACATACCGTTTGATTAGGTAAGATATTGGCCAACATCTTAGCATAAATCTTATGGATAAGGCCGTAACATCGTTAATACATCAAGTGTTTTATTATACATGAAACATTTATAAGCTGTTTGGTATTCAGCTTTTGTGTCTGGTGCTGCATTGATCAAGTAATGGGCTGAAGCGAGCCGTCGAGTTTCTGTTGCCGCCGCGAAGTCGCGCCGCTGCCGCAGTTTATTGACCCTGAAATGTAGAATAACGACGTCTCTTACGACCTCCACTTAGTTCTAGTAACGTCATTACGTGCTGCAATGGATGCGTTTAAATTAATTGCCATATTGTTATTTCAGAGTGTACGAGGACAAAATGCCCCCGTTACTGTTATTACGCTTCCTTATGGGCAAAATAATTGCGGCGTCGCGTAGCATAGCAGAGAAGTCACTATACACAGACCAAATGTACAAAATGTGAGCGAAGGGTCCTTTCCAGCTTCACTTGATATGACTTATTAGAAGAATAAATGGAAACTCTTTGGTAAGTCTCTAGATGTTCCTGTGATTAATATCATGGTTATTTAATATATTCATGTCATATCATGACAAGTTAAAGTAAAATGGAACACAATTTTTCAAATTAAAAGAGCATACGAAGATAATCCTCACATTGCTTGATGAATTTAATATGCTGCAGCACACTATAGTGCTCCTTTAATTACAAAATATTGTTCTATAAATGATTTTCACTTGTGCTTTATACAATTTTCTTAATAGAATTTTAACCTGTACATTGTATCCAAAACTTTCTTTTTGTAAGTTAAATAATGATGGTGTACATTTACTCACGTATTTTATAAAAATTAACTGTTTTTTTTATATTTGCTTAAAACAGCTATATGCACCAACATTAACATAACTTGGATATAACACATAACTAATTTAATTTTTATATACGCCACTCATGACAATGCCATACATGCCACTCATGCAAAAAATAGTTTAATTTACTCCACAATTGGATATTGAATACTAGTAATTCAACGCTACGAACCTAATTTCCATACTTCCTATCTTTGGCAACGTTATCAAGCATTCGTATCACGTACACTCCATTGGTTGATTTTCAACTGTCAGAATGAGAGTTGTAAAACTTTTCGACCGTCTCAATTAACAAACCTTTACTTTAACTTAAGGAGAGCTACTGCGGACTTTTTCATTATTGAACATTTTGTACACAAAAACGCGTTCTGCTTTTGCTTTTAAACAAAGCATCAGCGCTCACTACATCGAAAAGTCATTAACACTGAGGTGTTATTATTAAGAAGCTTCAAATTATAATAGTATAATGGACAAGTATTGATAAAAAAGAATACAATTTTTTGTAGGCATACTCTATTATTAAACATCAAAATTTCACACTTTTTCTTATACGAATGAAACAAATAGGAAAGAAAATCGTGTTAAAAAGAATATTTCTTACTGTTGCCTAAACTATTACGTGAGTATTAATGTACCGAGGCAAAGAAAGAATTACAGTAATTATAGAAAAGAGAAGCATTCTATCTTAATCGTCTGGAGAGGCACCTGAAACTTTTCTTTACAACTTAAGACCGTATCCAGCTTTTGAACTATTAAGTTCTTTAGAAGTTTCAATTTAAATTATCGTCATTTGCGGACGTCTTGCTGCGTGAATATTAACAATGATTCATATACCCGTAAGAACGTAGACGACATATTAATATGAAAAGTAAATGAAATAAAATAATTATATTTTATTTTTGTTAATAAATTAAATCTGTTAACATTGTTTGTTAACGAAAATATGTTCATATTTATTATAATTAAGAATTAACAGTCGATATTAAAATATAACTTAAAATTAATAATGTCATATAATTTATGTTACCAATAGACAATGATCCACAGTCGACAATCCACAGTCCTACCCAACTCAGATACCTACGACTCACACACTTACATACTGCAAATACTTTTAATAGCCATACTATAATAAACTATAATACTATAATATCACTTTGATGAATAAAAAGTTATCAGCGGCAGGTAGCTAACTTATCCTATAAAAGACCACGAGCTATTAGATTTCCTCAGTCACCCTCAGTGCAGCCGAAGTAAGAGAGAGATTGGTTTTAGACTTATGTCTTAGAACTTGAACGAGTCGAGGGCATTTAAACGAAACCAATAAAAACTTATGTTGTGACGTTTCTTTTAAATATAATTTATTTGTTAATTATCAAAAATGATTAACCTTAAAATACTTTAGATCAATAAATAGTTTTATTCTTTCACACCGTTGTTGTGAAAGCAAAATATAAATCACAGCGTTTCAGCTCGAATTAAGCTAGAGAAAACGCTATCACTGATAGCATGAGCACAACGCCTAGCGCAAGGCTCACTCAGTCAATAATTTGTCACTGCACCCATTGTCAGCTATAACCGTTACATGTATTATAACAGTTGCGTCTAGATAGATAACATATTGATTAGCACCAGAATTAGACCAGACATGTGAAGCTATGCAGTAAAGGAGATTGGCGGTCACTTTAACGTGAACTCTGGTGAATCTCGGCTAATAAATTTGTCTTCCACAAAACGTGTCTATTGACACTCCTAACAAAATATGAATTTCTATTTAATCCGTGTTTAGTTTTATTAATAAGCGGATTTAATAATAAGTGAAGATTTGATCATATTTAACAATAAGTGAGGACTAATAACTATTATTAGGTATAGGTACATACATATGAATGTATGTATTCATATGAATACGCATAAATACATTTCAAGTTCTATGAGCTTTGGACTGAGTATGTTATATTTATTACTTACTTCCTCCAGTAAACCACGTCGGACCAATAGAAATATTATGTTTTGGTCAGTAAGTGTAATATGTATCACCCCTTGGGCTTTTCTGGTTTATTTTCTAAGTGTATCGCATATCAGACGATATTCCTAGCATGTAGCGGCATACGTGTAAGTTACTTTTATACTGCTTGCCACTGCACTGCCATTGCTATCGCACTGTCACTGTACATAAATATATGATTTAATTTTTTTTTAAAGCCAAAAGTTTATTCCAAACTTTACCTAATGTCTACTTAATAATAACTTATTAGGTATATTCATCTGTAGTTCGAACTGTTTGCGGATGACGATGTCTCGCGAAAAGTCCCGGTTCTGTATGAAAGTTGGCAAATCAGCAAGAAAATGCAGATTGAAGGAAAGCTATTTCCAACAAAACGGTCCGCGTCGGCTCAGAAATTGGTTCTTCTTCCCGCTTCACTGGCCGAAGGAGGTTGCTACGCTAAAACCTATTTTTATCATTTCATTCCACTCCTCCTGTGTTCGTAGATGTTTGCTTTTCATTCGAATATATTGTATAATAGTATATATTTCATATTGCTTATCTTATTTTAAACGAAATTCATCTTATATTCAACTCATACGAGCAATCACAAAAACGTTTACATACTAAACTACTAAACTTTATTGAGTTACAAGTATAACAAGTATACAAGTACGAGTATAACAACTTATATCTTATTTACTAAAATTACTCAATAACCTATCTCATTAAAGTTTATAGTTGCCTTATATTCACTATAGGCGTATGTTCAGAACAAAATGAAAAATAAATTTGTTCTTTGTCAATTCCGACGTTTCGTCTGGAACAAATGAAAACCTTATCTCTCTATCTTTATTATTTTTCAAGTCCGTCCACAATATTACGCGAAGCGGCTCAGCAGACGGATCAGGAAACATAAATCCGACGTCTAAACATGTTAACGCTGGAAATGCTTACATTAAGTTCGTTGTTCTTGGTTTGTGTTTTGGTGATATTAAAAATCGTTCAAATTTAATTTTGACGAGTAAAGGAATAAAAAAACCTCACAGTGGAAATAAGTATAGTCAATACACAAATATTACTTTTCGTTATTATTGTAAATACGACTAGTGTTTCGCTAGCCACATCACCAGTGAAGACATATTAGCTTTTGCGCTTATCAAGGCAAATGTCTCACTAGCTGGGCTTTCGTAAAATTTTCCGCATTCCGGTTTGGAGCCAGGCATAGTTGGCCGCGCTTCCGCCGGCGGCGGCGTCGAATTGAAGAAATCCTGCCAAAGATGTTTGAAAAATATTTCTCCATTTCTATGATTCCTTCATTTCATGGATCACCTACGTTCGTTACAAATATATAGCGGTCGAGTTTAAGAACTAAGGCTAACTGAAAGTATCAATCTCGATTACTTAAATATGCCGTTGTGGAGCTGGTTTAAGTGCTCGATCCTTTTATCAAATTTCTCGCAAGCATCGCTCGCCCCCATTCACGCAGCACTGAGTACTAACATTCTGAATTCATGAATGTTTTATTGCGAAGGCGACGCGGAGTTGGCGAGAAAAATGTTGCGCCATTCATTCACGCTCGTCACGGACACTAACTGCGTGTTCTGCGTTGTTTGGATTTAGTGCGAAAAATGCGGGCGCCCCCACGCTAATGCAATATTTAGGTCATTGATTCACTGCACTCGAGAAAATCCAGGGAAATTTCATATCATTCTTATGCGGCGTGTGATCTGCATAATAAATTTTCTTATGCGTATAAAAGAACGTAGGTAGAGTTGATTTTCTTTCAGTCGTCGTACAAGAAAAATATTCACTGTAATATTATTAGCGGATTCCATCGTAGAATTCTATTATAGACAGTGTCTCCATACTAGATGGCTAGACAGAACGGCACCAGTTGCTTACGGAACTAAGTTATTTTCCTAGCTCGGCTGTTCACTCGAATCTTAGCTGCTATGAATTTCGTTGCCCCATCTCCGGAACTGATGTAATAGACACGACTATTTCTTTGATAATAAATTATAGCGGTTCGTTAATTAACCTATATTTTAATACTTTTTAGATAGGTAAAAGCAGCTGTGTAAGGAGTTCAAACAAAACACGTGTAACCTTGCGTGGGCACGCAATCATAAGCAAATTAAGTAAATCGCCCGCAGACATAAAAGTAAGTTAACGGCGGGCAGGTGAGTACCCCCATATTTACTTTTCGATTTTACTTCCACAAAGCTCCTTGGGCCGCTATTAAGTCGAATATTAAGGTCTTATTTAAGGAAAATCTTGTATATTTCTCTTGGAGGTACACGTAATTAGATTTTTAAAACTTGTTTACTATAGTAATAATATTTTTATAATTTCTAACTGTGTTGTTGATTATTCGAATAAATTTATTGTATAAGATAAATATTTACTTTTGAAAAATCCATTTGTTTTCTGTCACAAAAACAGATTGAATAATTTTTGTTTAATTGTTCTTCTTTATAATTATTATCTCATTAAATACTTATCATTCTCTTCGTTCTGCCAATTCTGTCGATTCTGGTGACTATAACATAATTTTTGTGCCATTGGCATCATAGAGCGAAAGTCTGAAACGAAAATAATAAAAGTTGTTGCGATCGTTGTCCTGTTTCAAAGCGGACACTGACTTATTCATAAAGAATCTTCAATACTCCTCCCGACCGGCCCCCCCCCGCCTACGTCGCAGTCCCACCCCGCCCACCCGTGCTCTCGTATGGCAGCCACTCACCGAGG
>DVPR01001642.1:0-10577 GCA_018239345.1 Oxynetra stangelandi | reverse complement strand
AATGCATTATATTATGACTCTTCTTTCTGCAAATTTCTAAGACTTCGAGGATACATATTTTTCTTTTGGAGTATAGGGCATAGGGCATATTATCTATAGGGCAATTAAAGATTTTCAATGAACAATGAACCGTCTAATTATTTATTTATTTATTTTTATTTAAGCTTTACTGTCACACCTCTAAATAATACAAAGTTACACAATGGGCGAACTTAATGCTTAATGGCATTAACTGCCAGTCAACCCTTGGTGGATAATGAAAGATTGCGGCAGGTGTAAATATGATACATTTAGTCCACCATGGTCCACTGTGATAATCCAATGCAAAGTGGCGAGACGGGTTAGTACCTAAACCGAACGTTGTAAGCTTTTGAACCACATTGAAAGATTAAAACAAGCTTTAATAATAGTAATGTTGCTATGTCTAACGTGTTTGTTTATGTGGCTGTATTTGTAAATATGCAGTCGGTATTACGGGTAAATGTCGTCACATCACTACCGGGCTTGGCTCTGTAACATTATATTAAGAGAACAATGCAATGTTCATTGATCTGTTGTTGCAGTGGCTTGTGACCCTGACTCCTAAGTCAGAGGTCATGGTGTTGATTCTCAAAGAGGTTATATATGTATGCACTAGTATGTTTATCATTTGCCATGGTTGCCCTAATATAGGTTGCGCCTAGTTTCGAGTGAGATTGTCGTGTGTATGTGTTTGTTGTACCAAGATATATAAACAAAAAACCCATATAAAACCCTGTTCTCGTGCACAAACATGATTATGCGAGCAAATTTAGAGTTTCCGGCTGGATCGGCTTGGCGGAGGGCTTAATGATATACAAACGGGCGCTGCCTTGTTTTGCTCTCCTCGAAGTCTTAATAGCTTCGGTACACGGGAACACTATCACACAAATGGGAGTTTTATTCAAATTTCGCGATTATTAATTCAAGTGAGATTTAATTAAAATGAATCCCGCTAGTAGGTAAGGATTTTGCTCGCACACAACATGCGGTTATTGCAACAATAAAGTTTGTTCTCTTAGTAAAATAATATTGAATCATTTTATTGTGTACGGAGTAGGTGACGTTTCGATGCTTATTTTGAATAAATTTTGCTTAAATATTCAAAGACGAATTAAACGAGTCTTATTAAAAAGGCAATAATCTGTTAGATTAACATATCTATTTCGGTGTCATTTTGTTACATCATGCAATCATTAAAAATGAAATAAAATTAATGAAATAAAAAAAATCTTAGAATACCTCCACAAATAGCTATCAGATCACAAGCTGCCACAGACAGTTGATAAATATACACAGAAAATGTATCTACATGCTTAGTTTTTTACTGAAAGAGAACAAACCCCTGCTAATCACAAAAATATTTACACCAGGCGGGAATGGAACCCCTAACCTCCAGCACGACAATCAAGGTCACTAACCACCGAACCATGGAATCAGGTCTGAAATCCTGTCTTCGTGGATTAATTATATATATTAACCCAAATATTACACTACATTGATTTGTATGCGCAGGTCTTAAAATTCGCGGGTGGGATGTTTGTGTCGTACTCAAGAAGCGTGAAATGAGATGGATTTGCATTACATTGCTCGCTCGGCTCGTCTCGCTCTACCACTATATCTTCGATATTCATATGCAAATGACGGTGACATACTATACGTATCAACATAAACCTCAATATGTAAAGTATAATAACGAATTAATATTGTGGTAGTAACACAAATAATCGCGTGTCATTTGTTAAATACAAAAAAGTGGACATCAAAGGGGTCTGTGATTGCTTGCGATGTTGAGCTAATATTAATTGATAAACTTATGAGAACCTGTAATGTTTATTGTAATATAAACTGTGCTCATAAAGATCTCATGTAAAAAGGTGATGAACAAATCTGTATATCATTTAAATATTATGACTGTGACGTGATATGAGAATTGAATTTAAATGTTTGAATAATTCGTGTGCTCAGCGCATTTAGAATTCGGTCGTGCGTATTACCGAAAGCAATTTTAATAAATTGTATTCGTATTATAATTATATGTTTATATTTAACAAATTAATAGCTTCGGTAAGATTTTAAACAGTGAGATTGAAATGTGATTCGATTCAATGTTAAACGATAAACCAGCGATAGTTATCACGCTCGTCTTTCAGGGCGGTTCTCGTCGCAGTGCAAAAACTAGACTATTTAACGGTACTTGATTTCTAATAGTAGAACATAATACGCGAATTTCGTCCTTAAGTACATAAAATTGCTACCATAATTGCATGCGTGACTGACACCCTAGTTTTTCGCAGTGATTGAATGGAATCGTATACAATATCAACCGTGTATACAATTTGAGAAATGTCAAACAAGTAACCATAATGACTCGAGAGGGCTGTAGTGAATACGGAATTAAGATACCATAGCAACGGGTTTGCCCAGTTCGGGAATAGATGGCTGTTTGTGAAGACGTATTATCCAAAAATATTAATGAGTTATATTTGAAATGACTGTGCTCATAAAGATCTCATGTAAAAAGGTGATGAACAAATATACAGTCAAACAGTCTGAGTTGGAATTACTTGAAATAACGCAGACCGCGACTTACACACGAGTGCGCTTTGCGGCCTTTATTTTCGCGTCTCATTGGAATATGTTGGTTCGTGAAACAATAGCAGGGGTGCTTATTCAAATAACAAAAATATACAAAAATTGCAGTTAAAATTAAGAGAGTATTAGAGACATCAATAAATATGTTGGAACATCTCTGCATCTTACGGCCGTACTTACATAAATATCAGCACATAAGAATATATTTGTATAAATATGTAACTTTCGCAGTAGGTTCTCATTCTTCATTGTAGCAATAAACATTAGTTAATATAGAGTAATGTTTTAATTCCGTTATACGAATCGGTAAAAGCAGTGATAGCCTAGTGGTTAAGAATTCAGCTCATACACTGGTAGTTCTGGGTTCAAATCCTGGCACGAACCTCTTTCTTTACAATGTGCGTTTTAAATTTAAATATCACTTGCTGTAGCGGTGAAGGAAAACATCGTGCGGGAACCTGCACTTCTTAGAAAAAAAAAAGGTGTGTGAAATCGACCAACACGCATTTGGCCAGTTGTTGATGATGATGATGATGAATCGGTAACGAAATTGTATTTTATTGTATCGGGACAGATGAAACTACTTGAAGGAAACTTTAAATTAATATTAAGAAAATGTCACCCTGCTCAGAACCCGGTACACTTAGGGAAAATAATAGGAAAAATCATATGCTTCGAACGTAGAAAATACAAAAAAACGAACGTAGACAATTCAAAGGTATCAACCCTAAGTAAGTTTAGGTGTTACCAAACCACACGACAGACTAGATAAATACAAGGATAACTCATTAAGGCATCCACAAAAAGTCTGTTGTTCAATTTTCGCGAACACGTCAAACATACTGAAGGCTGCTGCTAGCTTTTAAAATTTTGGCATAATTGTTCTAGTTCTCATACAGACTTATTGGCTAACATATTTTAGTACAAATGTACCTACTTACATGTTTTTAGGAATATTTTCATGCTGATTTTATTATTTAACAAGCATTTCTTGCTTCTTGGACGATTTGATTTTTGAAAGCATTTTTTGTAATTATCCTAATATACTATTGTTATTATTTATTGCTAATTAGAGTACTTAAAAATAGTTTTATATAATATAATATATCATCATTTACAAGTCTACATGACCCATGCTACGAGCCATCATTATAACAAACGAATGTCACAAAGCGTTCTCAACCTCCAATTATTCTGTCTAAGGTACTGGTGAGAATCTCAACACACGTCTCAAATAAGACACAGATACAAGAGACAAAAGACAAAATGGGTAAAAGCCGACGAACCATTAAGCAAGTGAGTCAGAGCCGCAACGGGCGGAGGAAACAAGAATAATATATGAAGCGATTGCAAATGCGTCAGTGGACGAAACAAGCCTCTGAGTTCGCGATGTTAAGGACGTTCCACTTAAGTTTACTGCCGCAGTAAATTCGAATCAAGCCGATGGAACGTTTCTACGAGAGAATTAGGAAGGCCTTGTCGTCTCACAATTAAATGATAATATTCATACAGACCATTACCGTTTGGATTTCGTCTGATAAACTGGAGTTATGCGTATTAAATTTGGACTGTCACTATGTAAATTTGTTGCTTTGTTTGAATTTACGCGTCAGATTAAGCGTTCAATTTGATAATATTGTTTTCAATGTCGAATTTTTTATTGATGTGAGTCTTCCGGTTATGGTGATTATTATGTCAACGTTTGGGTGTGGCACATTATAATATGTGACCGGAATTTTACTTTTCTTTTCAATCTTTACAACGATTACGGTCGAGGCCATAGTCTACCACGTTGGCTGTGAGTTGTCAAACATCGCATTAAGGAACATAATGGAGAATTCTAAGGTGTGTAGATTACCTCACAACGTTTGTAGCAAGTGATATTTGTTTTTATTAGACAGTTATATATATGTTCATAGTTGATGCCATTAATATGATTTGATTAATGAAAAAGTCAAACGTAAGGTTATTCGTTATTATAAGATTAGGCAATTAAAAAACCATTTTATTAATATGACGCTACTTGCCATATTTAAACCGGTTTAAGAGTCTATTACGGACTGGTTAACCATCATTAACAGTAAAATAGAGTTTCCTAAATCATCTCATGAGTTATATGGTCCAATGGTTACCTATACAGACGTCATGCGTTAATAACGCAAACCAAATTTATCTAAGATTCCATAACATCGTTATTATTTTTTAAAATAATATTTAAATTTCTTAACTGTTTGTGCGAAATCGGCGTTTCTTTTTCATTCTGTTTCTTTCTTTTTAATTCTGTATCCGTCATCTTGCCGCTCTCTTTTTACTTTTTTTTCTAATTAGAATTAAGAAAATAACTTAAAGCACTATTACTATGATTACCATCGGCCTCTCTATTGATGTATGCATATTTTTCATAATCACGTTAGTAAAATATTCTAGAATCTTACCTTGCAAGAGAAGAGTGCGTTCTGCCACGTGGCCTTGTTCTCGCTGAAAAAGTAACAGCTGTGGCCCAGGCGGATGAAGTGTGGCGGGCACACGTATGACATCTTGGTGGTGTTCCTGTGACCCTCCACACCCTTACCTGGTGAAATATCAGTGTGTTAAAAGTTATATGGAAGTCTATGGTATCCAGTTTTATCAAGGATTTAGTATTACCATATGAATAGAGACATGCCTCTGATATAAGGTTTTTGAAATGAGTGTAGATGTGTTGGGGTGGACATATTTTCATTTATTATTATATCGTGTTATATCATTAGTATATTATATTATATCGATATTTTTATTAACCAAAAAAAAAATGTAGAAGTTTCATTTTCCAGTCTATTTACTTTGGTCCGATTAAATTTTGAATCTTGAACCACAGAGTCACACAACAATCTAATATAAACCTAACTAACCAGTTCAGCACGAATAACCTGGTCAGGTTGTTGTGTCCTGAGTCGCAGGACTCCAGCCATTTACTTTAGGCTTAGTACAGTTTTTATTTTATTAAATTTTACTGTTGACTCTATCAGTTTTTTAATATATAGACCACACGTTCCTGAAATTCAAGAATTTAAATGAATGAAACACGAATCGCAATTTACACTTGTTAATACATAAATAAATTATTATTTCTTAAAATTGTAGTCAGTATACTGCCAATCCAAGGTTCTATCACCGCCTGGATCAAGTATAAGCAGTTATAGCTATCGATACTCCTGCCTATATTCGTCTAAATGTAATAAAATACTTTTAAACTTTAACCTGCTATTCTTTTGTTGCTTAGTGACATTTATTCCTTAAAACGAAATATACAATTTATTGCACTCTTTGTTTGACAAGCGCTATAGCCATATTATGTAAAAATTTAAAAATGTATGAATTTACATTATGTACGTTAAAAGCGTTTTGAATATACTCACACTGAGACCAAAACACGATAAGCAGAATAGCTGCGATCGCCAGCGTCTTCCCTCTCCTTTCTAGAGCTTCCATTCTGAACGATATTTGTTATCCTTTGAACGGCAACTAGTGCACTTTTCATAGAATATTTGACTATCGCGCACTGTTTCTAACACACTTCACGTCATGTTAGCAGATTAGAGACGGAAATTGTATGTGGAAATTATTAAACTTTACTGCCCTTCGAACGAAAACACTGCACGGGATGTTGGAGCAACCTGGAACAAAAGAAATCATTGTGAATATATAATAATGTAATCGTTAGGCGGGCGAAGAGTATATTAGGTAGTCATGTTTTAATTTTCGCTTGTTTGTTTGCTAAATATATTTGTTTGGTTCGGCGACATACAATATCGATACATACACACATGCATTATTTATGTCATTAATAACATTTTATGACGTAAAATAAGACATCGAACTGAGACATCAAAGCCATATAAGTCAGTTCCAAGATAACTTAAATTTAAAAGCAAAAAAAACCGTTACGAAGTTGAAAAAAATCAATTTAATTTCGTGCATGGAATAAATTGATTAAAAAAGATGCAATAACCCGTCTCCATCACCGAGAACAGCGCTGCAGGCGACGAGATATGAATCGCAGCAATTCTAAGAAACATAATATGAAAGTGGTATAACAACAGTATAACAATAAATAAATTTAACTCCGCTTGAATATTTAGGTCGCAATAGAAAGTCTATTTATCGAGAGACATCTAGATTTGGATCGCAAAAGTAATATAGCAATATTAGACGTAAATGCTTTAGTAATGGACCGCGGTACGTAAATAGTGTTTGATAACGTCGTGAATTGTTTTTAGACCCGATATGGCGGATAATCGCAAAACTGCAATATTAAGTACCGCGCGCACAGCAAACTTTGGGTAGTTTTTATATGACTGTTATGAGCCAATTTTTCACGTGCCCTACACATTTATGTATTCTATCCTGGTTGTTACTATAATTTATGGTTAAACTTTAGTGAGGGAGGGAACTTTTATCGATTTAAATTTTCTTCAATAGCGTTGGTTACTGTAAACGTATCTCCACCGACTCAGTGCAGCAACGGAGTGGAATAATCACCCTAGATCTTCCCCCGTCCCTTATCTCCTTCCCGTGCGTTAAGTCTACGTCAGTCTACATTTGTCTATGATGTATCGTAGCGCTTTCTTATGACTAATAACAATTTAATACATACAAAGACAATATCAATGTTATATTTAATATTGTCTGTATAATGTTAATAAACAGTATCATTAAGGAACTAGTTGATTTTATGCTCGTTAAGATATTTGTTTTTTTTTCTTCTCAGAACACGCGTTAGAAGTCGCGGGTGAAAGATAGTTGTAAAAAAAACAGTTTAAACAAACTATTGTTTAATTTATAAACAATTATTCATGTTTTATAGGTATATCAACTTCAAAGTGGCATTAAAATATATTGGGCATCAACTTCCTTTAGGGGGAATGTCTTTAGCACTTCAAAGCGGCATATTTTTATGTCTTACCATCAGGTCGTTTTATAACATTTACGTATTACTGCACAAGGTCATTGAAACTTTAAATGAATTTATTCGATAATTTATTAATATTTTGTTATATCTTAAACAACTCGTTAAAGAGATTACATAATAATGTTTAATTGGTTTAATCGCACCTTTTTCAGACTACATAATACTAAATACATTGTTAAGAAGCTTACGTAAATATATATTGTTTAGGTGAGAGAGATACCGGCAACCTGACTCAAATATTTACTTCCGTCATTCTGGTCGCAGGTGCGTAACAAAATTTAAGAGCTCCCGAAGCCTTCAACGAGACGCTGCCTGTGACCTTATTTAAATTTTGGCAGTCATGTTTAAAACTCTGGCTGTACAGGTATAGTACATTTGCAAACATTTGCAAATTTTTAATGTTAATAATAAAAAGATATAGGTAATGACCTTTATTTTATAGAGATTTAAAAATAACATAAAATTATATTAATCTTTTTTTATCTTTCTTTGCTTTTTTTCTTTGTTCTTGTAATTGTGTAGTTCTCATTTTGGGGCAAAGACAGCGCGTGAATAAATGGACTTTTATTTCGTTCATTTCTTTCTAAAATAAAATCGTCAATAAACCGTACAATGAATCCGATGGAAGGACGGAACCCCGGTATGGTCCGTCCTAATTTGACTCGCCCAGTACCGTCTCCATATAACTCCATAGTCTATACGGTTTTAGTTCGGGGTGCGGAAGATCAATGAGTAAGCTGTGTGTAGGATTAAGAAGTATTATTACCCATTGATGTTATGTATATACATGAAGGCTTAACGTACATTTAGAAAAACAGAAGAGAACTATCTATCTGTATAATGTTATAATTGTGAGGAGTTGATTAATAAGCATCTGAACATCCTATAGTGACCAATTATTATAATGTTTTTTGAAGATGTATAAAATCTGCCTACTAACTTTTGGCCGGCGCGGGAGATAATTTTCAGTAGAGACATCTGTCCAACAGTGGAACTACAAAAGTGTGTCACACTGACTTCACGTATATTCCCTTAGGTGTTGTAAGCTTAACTTAAGATTTCAAAAAAGGTACAATACGAAATAGTTCAAATGCGAAAGGCTCAGAGGGGATCATTGAGTATGATTGATGATGGGATTAGGTTGAACGTATCCCTAGATGTCTCTGTGCCCGGCTCGACCACGTTGCGGTTGACGGGAGCTTACGAGGCGGGCTCTGGACAGGGGCGTATCTAGTCATGCTATTACATCGAAACACCCGTCATGCCGTTCACGGTCTAATCACTTTAAATTCAGTCGAATAAACAATCCCCGTTTCAGATCCTCATGGTATTTGAGTCACGATCCTAAAATTTATCACGAAATAAACGACATAATAGAATTTCGGACGTCAAAGGGATAACTGGCGAGTGTATTCAACCCCTCGTCCGCGACGGGACTCCGCCCTCCACGGTTGGAATTGCAATTTCCTGCGCCTTTGAACATCGGCCGCCATTAGAAATTATTGTGATTCACGGAAACATTCCGAATTACTCACTCATTTATATAACATACGTTTTTTAAATCTCCTTTACTGAGCACAGGTCAAAGGGTTTAGATAAGAAGTAATATATTTATTTAAGAATGAAAAGCCAAAACTAACGAAGTACATACTTACTAGCAATATCAGAGTTCTTTCCACTTATCAATAAGCCTTTGGAGATTTACTGCTTCTCCTAATCATCCAATGATGTCCGAATGTCCAAACGTGAACCTTCTAGATCAAAGTATCTTCCGCTATCTTCCTATAGGTATCAATCAGACCAACTGATTGGAGGGTGACTAGAGTAAGTTTGCTTAGTAATATCTCTAAATAATATCTCTTATTGCTAATCAATTATGCTTATTATAAATAGTTATTAAATTCGATCTGGATGTCGATTTGTGATAGAGGCACACATCAAGGCACCATCTGTGACAGCATAGAGAGGGTCATTTTATCCATATCTAGTCAATGTTTATTACTACATCTTCTTGCGAGATAAATGACAAAACTTGAAGAATATTACATGCAGTAAATGCATTTCATATTCAATAGTTATCATTATAAAGAGATTAATTCAAAAGGGCTTAAGCCGAATGTACAGCTGCAAGTATATAACTAGTACAAATACTGTGTTTATTTATAGCGCTTAAGAGATATTTATTAAGACAAAATGTGCTCATATGTGGGAATGAATGTAGTGTATCCTCGTGTTTCTCGGTCGCTCTGTTTATAGCCTCAGCATCGCGCTGAGCCTGAAGATAAATTTTCTTGGAGCTTATCTGCCAGGCAGTGTTAACACGACAGTTCTAAATGGTAACGGATGGGTATAGCTATGTGACGTCCCTTCCTTCCTTGTTACATAAGGTCTGTAGCGTCCTATTATTAGTGGGTTCTAAATATGTGTGCTTTATTCAGCGAATTAGAGTTGTATATACAAGTAAGAGTCCTTTAGAAGCATCATCTTCGCATATACGACTTTTGTACTGTTATGTCTTTGTGTAAATAGTTTATAGAATTTACCATATTCTTCATTGCACAAATGATTAATATTTTAAGAATTTACCCTTGATTCTAGTGTCTGCCAGTTTTGATGAAATAAACGAAGAATAATTGCTCTCTTGCAAAACAATGACGTTGTGATGACACTCAGTAAATTAGGTGACCCAACCTTCGGAACGATGTATATGACCCTATTAAGAGTACCTTGTGAAGATTACTTGACATATGTGCGTCGTAATTTATTGTTGAAAGGTAATATTTTATATTTTCACTTTCCTTTACAAATTCTAAGTATTACAGCTGTATACTTTTAAAATAACGGTGACAAAGGGCTCACCTATTTTCGGCTGTATTCATAATTCATTGGGATTGAGTTCGTATTGTGTATTAAAATTTGCAATGGTAAACAGAATTCAAGGTAGCTTATTAAGAGGTACGTACATATGTAGTGGAAGCATTCAGTGCTGTGCATAGCGGTTTTTCTGAATCGA
>DVPR01001641.1:0-10579 GCA_018239345.1 Oxynetra stangelandi | reverse complement strand
CACAACAATGTAATCTCGATCGAAAATTGTTAACCACTTTTTGATATATGACCTCGATTGCATCCATATTGACTTTAATTACATTTACCTACATACATACTCGTATATTCCCCTATTATCATACGTTGAGTACACTATAATGAATTATTAGAACTTGACTCATATTGTAAAATTTTGTCACAAACCATGAAAAAACTAACTAGAACTAAACTAAATAACTAGCTTAACTATTCGCATGGTCAGACATGAGCGCCCGTTACACAATGTCAGTTAATACTCATGGATATACATCAGCACTATAGTGTTTAGTTGTTTTTCAAGTTTATTCCCCTCGCAGTGACTATAATGGCATGTAGTTAAAGTCACTTCAGAGAACACGAGGCGGGGAGATCGGCGGTTGTGTTAGACCATGTGCCGTCTTGCGATTTTATAGAGTGTAATAAAATTATACATACCCATCTCTCACCCTAACGTTGTCTTCATATAGCGCGATGAAAACGCATTTGTGCCACTTTTATTTTAAATTCACTTCCACGAACAACGCTCAAAGATGGTACAAGTTGTTTTAGTTGAGATGTTCTGGGTAGGGTTATGCACAACAGTTTCTATAGTGAAAAATCTCTCGATCCTTGCCAAGTAGGCTTCTGGCTTCTTGTTAATGCGATGCTTTAGACTTTTAAACGCTGTTTCATACCAATTGGAACTGTTTAGGTATTTGATATTATGCAGTTTATTATAAAATAAAATAAATAACCGTCACCCCAGTTCCCTAGCGGGGTAGGCAGAGAGCACGGAATGCGAAACATTCCTGTCCTTGCAAACCTGACGTGCTTTATCTACATTCATCAGTATCTTAATACGTACACACCGGTTTCGGAGGCTTTTGACTCCCCCTTCCGCTAGTGCCCGACCTATTCGGTCGAGATAGGAGAGCTTTGGGCTCCCATGACACCTACGTCCATCCACGTCCATAGTTCAATATTATTATTCTTATATGCAGAGAGTAAACGGGAATGCAGCAGTCGCAAATGGTAGCTACCGCCCATAGACATCTGCAAGCGCCCTCGCACAGGACAATTTGTTCTATTTTTCTCCGGTCACAGAAGTCTCGCTACTCTCGAGGACTGAAATGGTCGCCTCTAGTATACACGTGGGCTGGCTTCTCACACCCTTCAGATCGAAACACAGATGGTTATAATAACAACTCCTTCACTGTTATATACGCTGCTATCATTTTACTTTAAGGCGCAACAAGTATTTTTAGACAATTCCGTATCAATCTCAAAATTGAATAAGGTTTTAATCTTAAAGAAATCTCCAAGTGTTTATTTTGAGTTATTAATAAAAGCTTCTTATTGAAGTATGACAGTGCGATTCCATATCCGTTATGACATAGTGAAATATACTATCAGGAGTAAAATTCTGAATACATATGTATGAACACGTTAAACGCTCAGTACTTGATTATATTCGCAGAAGAAATTTACCGACCCTAGGTTGAAAATATTTATAGACCACGTTTATGTACTGTAACCGTAGCGAACCTATGTATGGTGACCGCGAATTAATATTACAAGCTAAATAATATAACCGATGCAGTTAACGTTAATCATAATTTATGGGCATATTAAATATTTATGATTTTAACTTGAAGAGAGTGAATGTGTTTAGCTGTAAGTAAGACATATAAATTAGTTATAGTTTTATTAATTTAACTAGCTTTTGCCCACGGCTTCGCCTGCGTTAAATTCGGAGTAAACCCCCTTTCCCTATACCGTAAAGATTTTCTGCTATCTTTGAAATATCTAAATTCGTGTACTATATTTTAACTTTCTTACTTTTTACATCTTTACAATTAATACATTACCTACAGAATATCTTTATATACAACATTCACAGTTTTCTTGTCGTTACACAATATAATACCATCGCGGAATTTTCTGTAGACTTTTTCAAGGTGTACAATACTTAGTACATTATTTTGATAAATTTCGTAGGGCTACGCCTGCGTTTGCAATGAAGGCGGAAAAAATATAATTATTTACGACATTACATTAAGAACCTCAAAATTAACAGTATATCTCTACTATTAAAGGGATGTTATTATACATGTAAACCTTCCTCTTGAATCGCTCTATCTATTTTAAAAAATCCATCAAAATCTGTTGGGTAATTTTAAAGATCTAAGCATACAGACACACAGACGGCGGAAAGCGACTTTGTTTTATACTATGTAGTGATAATAACTATATAATACCTCGCCTCGGGTGTGTCTGTGTATGTGTGTGTTCCTTGTAATAATGCGCTCATAATATGCAGACAAAATACACACTTTTGTCGAGAGTCCAATGAATTAAGTACTACACTTTTAAAATAGATAGACAATCAAATAATAATTACAAAGGTAGAAGTTTGAAAGGAGCCAATCACTAAGTACGTTCTGAATGAGATTGACCACGAAAATTTACAGGCTTCTGTCAGACTACATCCGGCTTCTGTCGCCTCTTGTCGAGGGTCCAACGGATAAAATAATGGACTATAGAAGTGGAGATAAAAAAAGATACAAATCCTTACAACGTACAAGGAGCCACTAAACTAACTTTCGTTCTATCTGAGATTGTGATTGATATAACTTTTTAAAATAGTAGTACTTTTTTAATTAACGATTTCCTTATTGTGAACACGAACTGTCATATCTAACAATTCTCATTTATTATTTATTAGGGGAGACCTAATTCTAATAGAGGACCTAGAAAGGCCAAATCAATTAGCAAAAAAATATTAAAATTATTCTAAAACTTATATGTTAGATCATTAGGTTGAAATGATTTATCTTATCAACAAAAAATTGTCCCATTTGTCATGTACTTCGCTGTGTCAGCCTACCATTTATTCTAAATCGGTCAATTTCCGTGCTGATATTGAATAATGCTTTTTATCTAACTATTTATTCATCTATATTAGAGTGTTCATGTCACAAGTAAGCCGATTTCGAGGCAACTGGTGTGAATCGTTATTTGCAATTCCTGCTCGGGCATAGTGAACGCCCAAATCTGGTCGTGGAACTCAAAATAGCAATGCATCCGTTAAATGCAGACACGCAGACGAATTCGGCTCACGTAAAGTCTAGACGGCGTTGTTGTATGCAAATATATACGATTGTGATGCGATTTTCGGCAGGACGCTTCGTGTTCGGTTGAGGTCATATTTAAGGGGCATACGGTTGGTTGATTTCACTTAATTACATTCGGTGCGTGAATAATATTTTGCTTTTCAATTCACCGTTATCGGTTGGTCGTCTTGTTATTTTTTGTTCACGTTTAGAAAGAGAAGATTTGAAGCTATATTACACTAATTCAATCATCAAAACACTCAAGATTGTAAACTCAAAGGTGATTGCGAATTTACCAAGAAACCGCTTGAAAGATGTTGTTTAGGATTTTCACGCTAAAGCTCTTCGGGCTACATATATGTTGCATATGCGTTTAAGAGAAGTTCTAAGAGCCAAAGTCTAGTCCGACTTAAAAGGCTTTATAATTTAATTTCTGAAACCGTAAACGTTAATAAATGTGTCAATAACGAGTGATTATTGAACGAATTGTTGAAACACGTTTTTCAAATGAACACAAAATATTGACGTTGCAACATGATATTAATAGTATTCTGAACAAAAAATCCAACATAAAGGCGACATCCTGCGGATGGAGGCCTTCCTTTAGAGATTGGCTTCCGTCATCGAAGCCTTAAAGTAATGGTATAATCCGCAACGCTTGCACGCTATGACCTCTACAATGACAAGAGTACTTTTTGTATAAAATATAAGAATGAAATCGAAATAAGTGATTATTATATAGGATTTTCATTACTCTCCTTATAAAAAGTTACCATTTTTACTTTTGGGTAAACTCGGAGTTTGATATTCGGCGACATGACAAATAATAAGTGAACCATAGAACCATAGAACCATAAAACCATAGAACCATAGAACCATAGAAACATAGAACCATAGAACCATAGAACCATAGAACCATAGAACCATAGAACCATAGAACCATAGAACTAACCATCTCAGTCATCAGGAGAGAATGCTTTTGTGATGAACCATAAATAGGACAGATACTAACTGTATTCAGACTACTACTGTATTAGTACTAACCCTTCCATTCCTGCAGTCCTGTCATCTATGAATATTAACCAAATAATGTTTTTTATTAAAACCAACCTTGTATTAACGGAACTAAACTGAATGCTGAATGCTCTTAGCTACTTTCTTGGCGTTAAATATAAAAATATTAAATAATAATCACCTCAGCACTCACCCTTAACGGACCTAAAATCTAAGTCTAGACCATAACTAAGTAATTCAATCACATACCTTACCTTTGTGGGCCATTGTAATGTCTGGCTGCCTTTTTAATAGTCTATCCGAATTGTTACGTATATACATACATACGTGTACATGTAACAATGCATGTTGTTTGCATATTTAATGCAGTTTGCCGTAAGGGGTAACAAAAGGCGGCCAAGAGTCTATCGCGCCGAGGCAATAGGGCCCTGTATGGAATGGAAGCGGAATATATATATATATATAATAAACGTAAATATATAAATATGTATATATATAAACGATACATCCGATACAAACTATTAGCTTGAAAAAATAGTACTTTCAGGATGTAGACGCTTAATACTAGTAAGAACGGATTTTGCATTATTCCTACACAAATCCTTTAGGTTATGGTTGGAAGTAACCCGGCGATGATTTTTCAACGGGATCAAGGTGGGAGGGAGAAAAAGCGTGCCCGTGTTGTAAATAGGATTCTTTGTAAATATGTATAATTCAATTTATGATAAGGTTCAAGGCTTAATATCAGGCTCATATGTGCTTATTATCAGCAAAGAACTTGATTTTTTTTAACTCAGTGCTTTTTTAGGCCGATGTTTTTGGATTTGGTTATTTCACATAAGTGCTTTTCATTTGGACTTTAATTCACCGATATCTGTGGAATTAAATGTTTTTGATTTCGATTCGGATCCTAAATTGGGCAGAGCATACGGTAAGTGGCCGCTGATAAACTAGATACATATTTATGAACATATAAAATATTTATTTATATAGATTTTTTTGTTTAAGTGTATTGGATGACGGACACTGTGGTCAATGCAATTTCAATATATTTCCTTGTATTGGAAAATATTGCATGATCATTCCACCTTATAGTTTCTCTTGAAGCAAAAAGTATTTGCTGAATTTGATTTATTTCGGTGCATATAATTTTATGTAACACCAATATTTTGAATAGGCTACTACTAATGACTGGCCCGTTGGTGCAGTGGTTAGTGAATATAATTTCTGAACCGAGGGTCGTTGGTTCGATCCCTGCCCAGGACAAATATTAGTTTGATGAGGAGAACTATTTGTGTCCGGACGCAAAGAAAAATCTAAATAAATATATATTTATATGTATATACGTTACTTATCGTCCGTCTGGTTATCATAATACAGATGCTGCTCAAGTGAAACCGTTCAAGGAACTCTAAAATAAAACGTATAGATGTTTTTAATGACTATATTATACCATCCATCCGTATTACGTAATAGACTGAGCTTGCGACACTGCCGTGTGGAGTTCAGGCACCTAAGTTGCTTCGAAAGCGTCTAGACGCATCTAAAGCATAGTAATATACTCGTTAACATCGACGAAATAAATTGAATTGAATAAATATAAATAAGTAAACTATTAATTATTATATACATTACTTTTCATGCACTCAATAGCATTGATATAGATATCCGTGTTTTCGCATTTATACAAAACCAAATAATATACGAAAGAATGGAATTTAAAAAGCTTAAGCTTCTAATAGATTGATAACTAATGAATTAGTTATTGATAGTTTTTAAACGTGTTTCGTGTTTAATCGTAGTGTTGGAGCTAGTACACGATAAATGGTAGGTTGTTAAAGTGTCAAGCCCTGAAGTTGTTGGGAATAAGATATGCACAGATTATCGGGATTAATCGAGTATACAAATCGAAGGTATTATATGGATCTTGAATAGCTTGGAAGTTTTAAATGTGCTTGCATTATAATAATCAGTTACAAACAATTAATTGGTGTTAAGATTTTTAGTTTATAAATAATATTGATAGAATCACCGTATGTTTACCAAATAAAATAAAAATATTCCTAAGTACGATCGATGTTACACAGGCAGTACTAAAATTACTTTCAAATCTAGACATGGGTACATTCAATTCGTTGACCTATAAATTCGTTAGAAAGATAAAGGTGTGAATTTCTCTCAAGGCAGCATTATTAAATTTACTTACGGATGAAAATAGAAAATAAAACTTCTAATTAGATACTAAACAAACTTTATTCTAAAATATTATTATAATTTACAAATATTTCAAGTGCAATGTATATGTATATATATTCATAAATATAAAGAAATTTAATTATTAACAATCTAGCAGAACAAACTAATCGTGATATTTATAAATTTGAAACGATTAATAAAACATGCGACTTGGGTCACATATTTTGCTTTGGGGTCAAAAAAGTTCTTGCATAATTAATAAACAGAAATTCGGTAACTGTTTGACTTATTTAATGAAAGTATTAAGTAAGTTTAATTATATTTAGTGTATTAGAAGCGTAAATATAATTATTAGAGAAATTGAAGTCTGATGAAACTTATGAATTGTACTATTTAAAATAAGATTTACAAATAGAGCATTACTGTGCTTTATAATTGAACTTTTGGTTTTATTATTCCTCTGTTTCTAGTATTTCTAGAGGCTATCAGAATTTACAGGGATTTGAAACATTCCAGTGGCACCTACTATGCAGTTTCAAGGTACAGGTACCTTTTTTAATTGCTACTACCCCAGAGTCACATCTAAATATTGGTGTTAAAATCACTGGAACAGTACGTTCTGTTAATACTTCTATGCGTAATTCTGACCTTTGTTCTTCGTTTAAACTCTTTCTTAATACTAACAAATCACGCTCCTCACAAATGTTATTGCCTAATTAACATAATTCACCCTAACATCCAATACACCGTAATGTGATACTCTTGAATACACAATAGAGAAGCTTCCTTACAAGAAAGTAGACCAGTACACAACATTAAGGATAAAGAAAGAGAAAGGGAAGAAGAAACGGGAGAACCGATCAATGTAAACAGCTGTCTCCCTCCCGCCGCAGAAGGTGTCGTATTGTGGAAGTTGGGCTGACGTAGACGCTCGGGCGTCCACTGAATTTGGGAAGATGTGCTGAAAACATAAAAGAGATTGTATGAAGATAAATAAAATGTCAACTATCAGTGTCTGTGATAAAGGAAGATCACCCGCCAGGCGTGTTGCTAGGCGTGGGGAGCGGCCGATGTTTAATTGTTCTGACTCTGAACTAATATGTATACATATATTCGAATTCAATTCAAATTCAAATTATTTTATTCAATGAAAGGTACACACAGATACAATTAATGAAAGTCATATATTGATAGTCGTACCTAGGTTTTGTGCGACCTTCGGGCTATAGTATACCAAGATCCTATAAACTTTTGATAGCGTGATTTAGGGTTGTTACTATCGCCATCGCTTGACGAGCGGCGGTAAGTTACCACAGTACCTGATCAGGGGCAGGTGAAGCATATGAAGAAGGAAAAAAAAGTGTAGATTTTTCATAACGATTTGAATCACTAAAAAGAAATCGAAGTGGCAAGACGAAATCTGTCACAAAGTGTTTTTGTTAATTGTTTTATATTTAGTAGGTACTTAGCTAAGTTCAAGGTTGTTGTTCATATATACCTAAGTATAGAGTTAGTTTTTTGTAGATTTATAATCGCTTTGTACTTTTCCACATAAAGCCAAGTCCAAAGTAGCCAAATCCTGTCCTATGGTATGCAGACGGCTGAATAACGACAATTATTTATATAAATATATAGTTACTATGTATATTCCCATATAGTTTTTTTACGTCCAACATGAGAAAACTGAGTATGCTCAGCACATATCAGTTCCGGGCTGGGAGTCGAAGCCACGTAGAGTCCACCCAGAAGTCAGGTTAACGCATTCAGTCAAACTTAAGATAAATTATTTATAAATTCACCTTATAAGCATCAAGTTCTCTGGTCAAATCTTCGTCAGAATAGCCTTTCATGGCTTTAGTGGCAACCGGTCCCATGTAGTTATTGACCACCGCAAACTCGAATAGAGACAGAAAAACGAAGACGGAACAGGATGACATCCACACATCTATGGCCTTGACATAGGAGACTGGCGGTAGACTTTGTTGAGACTGGGTGTTTTGTGTGGCTGAAATAATATCCTGAATAATTAGTCATCAGTATATTTGCCATGAATCCACCCATCATTAAATTCCTTAAGCTATGGTCATACTTTTGTAGAGTTAACTATAACCGGTCCCAGTGGGCACCTGAGGCAATCGTTAGTAGCAAAGTTGCCACAAGCGTTTACGTTACATCGTTAGATGACTATTGTTAAGTCTTATCCAAAGACCTTAAATACGGCTTAAACGCGTCCCGCGGTCGGACTGGCCACTAATTCCTATCTCCGTCAATTTGTATGGAACAATGTTGTTGAGTATGATTCAAGTATCCCGCAACTACGGATCTGATCTGTATCCAAAAAAGACGTGATAACAGTGTGTAACAAATAAAAACATATACGATTTATGCCGAGATGTCGCAACTTTCCTTACCAATATTTTGGTCACATTATCAACTGATTTTCAAGCTAATTACACCAGTTCACTAGACTGCCCCATCCACTATCTGATTGAGGAATTTCGTAAATTATTCTACCGAGTTGGATGGTATCTTGCACTACGCTTAGACTCATTAGACTTTGAAGACTTACCTAGTGTTAGTAGAGACGTAACTCCCAAAGTGACTCTAGCTGGTATAGCTTCGGGTTTTATCCAAAATGATATCCAGGACATCACCACAATCAGCGCAGATGGTATATAAGTATGGAACAGGTGGTAGCCAAGACGCCGGCGTAAGTTGAATACGACGGCCAAGCAGGTGAAGTTGCCTATAGAAAGGACAATTTATGACAAATACTAAGTTACTTTTATTTCAGTTCAAGGTCATTAGATCCTGACGTAGACGCCCTATATGTACTTTAATATTCGTTACATAACCAACCCAAAGTTTATTAATTTTACATAATTATCTTTTAGTCAACAGACTTATCAAATGACTCTGAAAAAATAATTAATTATTCGTTGACTAAACTTTCCACATTTGATCAAGTTGCTAGTATATATAATTAGTAAAAGTAAAAAAAAGATTATTACAAATGCGAAGTACTTGCCAGTGGAGTATTCAATGGTACAATCGGCGGTGTAATTGTTGGAGATGTCCAGTTGGGGCAGCTCGATGTCCGGGTTGACGACGAGCGGATCTGTCATGTTCCAGATGAAGACCAGGTCGTGGACCGTGTGTGACACTGAAAGTTAAAATTACAATCGCAAATTGAACCAACTGTTGTTGCAATTCACAAAAAAGAAGCATTACTTGTTATTGCAATTATAGATGTTTGTAACGCAGTTGGAAACAAATTGGAAGCATTGGATAATGCAAGAAATTTAACAATAAATGGAATATTCCAAAAAAGTACTTACAACTCTCTATCATCATAGAACAGCTTTGCGTATCGTGAGGATAGGATTCGAACTTCATAGCGCATGATAGCACCAGGGTCAGCCTGTAACATTTATACAAATCTTTAGATTAATCAAAAAACTCTTCCTTGCGATCTCAAAATTTTCCCCTATTCCTTAATAATAAATAGAATTAATTTAATTTGTCACGAGAACACAGTATTTCAAAGACTAAACTAACCAAGGTTATACGAGTATAAATATACTTAATTAATCAGATACATTCAAAACATTTACTTTGACATGTACAGCAATGTTTTATCATGGTAAAGCCACAGGTAATGGTTCGGTATGCTCATCTCGTGGAAGGTGACTTTCTTCGCGTTCTTAAAGAAACAGTCCGGTCTCCAGATTTTGTTCAGCCATTCCACATCCAGAATTCTATACTCCTCGTGCATGTTCTCCGGCAATCTCAACCGGGGATCCCTCCAGGATTGCGCCAGGAATATATCCGCTACGTATGTCTGAGAAAGCGAAATGAAAAATACGGAATAAAAACGATTCTAAAATATTAGTTCACAATAATTTTCAATATGTGTGACATTCCCTGAAAGCATTTTTCGTATTAATGGGACGAAACGTGGAAAATTCATTTACAAATTAGTGCAAGATACATGATAACCAAACACTTCAGAGACACAAATATACGAGTCATAAAAGTGCCATAAATAATGCAGACAACTTGCGAGAGAAAACCCATGTAAAATATATATATATAAGTGTCACGATACAATATTTGGTAATGATAGAAGCCGGACCAAATTTCAATGCAATAAATATCGAGATTAGAATGTATTAGCTGTATGTAGACGAAGCACGTCAGGTTTGCAAGGACAGGGATGTTTGGCGCTCCGTGCTCTCTGCCTACCCCGCTAGGGAC
>DVPR01001640.1:0-10582 GCA_018239345.1 Oxynetra stangelandi | reverse complement strand
GCCTACTGCCAAGTGCTTCTCCACGATGTTGCGGAGGGAAAAAACTTGATCCGTGCATCCCCTACCAGCTCTGAAACCACCCTGTGCCTCTCACAATGTTCCATCGGACTTCTCTTGCATTCTCCTTTTATATGACATATTATTATATTCCTGACATATTATATATGTCAGAAAAAGACATAATATTCAAATGTTGCATAACAAGGGATTGCTGGTGGAACATGTATACAGTTTACCTGAGCAAGTACCACAAATAAACCTGTTTCCACCTGACAGAAATGGATACTGTAGTAATTTGTATTTAGTTCGGAGGGATTGAGTCCTCTTGGAAGTTGGTTACAGAGGTCCGTGGACGGCAGCTGCTATTTCTGACTGCTGCTAACATAAAAAAAGAATAACATAGTAAGCAAATAGCATACAATTGATTATTAGAGGTGGTAATTGATAAATACTTAAAACGTAGCATTACCCGTACGTTTTTGTTATCAATTTTGACATTGCACATACCTACACAGATTATAAAATGTCATTTACCGATAAGAATACGAACAGTAAAGTAAAGTATTCTTATATAACGGTCTTTTTTCGAGCGGGGATTGCTTTCGTAATCCAAATTATCACGATCGAAGATTCGCAGGTGTTGGTGTAGATGACTGATAATTGAGTTGATATCTGGCTATCTTTGTACAATGTATGCAATATAGGAACATGTAATCGATTCAACAGACGCGAACATTTATGTGACCTTGAACACCAGTGTGCCGAGAGCTGCGCGCTGAAACTGTCGTAGCCCGCTCTTACTAGCCGGTAAGTATATTTCAGTGTTTATTTGTAAAATTAATTTTAATAGTTTTTCTTCATTTTAAAGTATTATTTACCACGGTGTTTTTCAATTCAAATATATTAACCGCGTAAAAAACCAAAAAACTAAATTAGGAATAATTAATTTGAATTTGTGAAACAACGTAATGTTTCATTATAATTGCAAACTAAAACCAAAAAGACATTAGAAACTATATAAATGTTATCGTATTTTTTTTTTTGCGCCCGAAATTTCCAAATTTAGAAGATTTATTATATGTTCTAAGCTCATTATTTAAGACGACTCTTTAAACTGGATTTATTAATTTTGTAATAAGTTATGTCAATTAATGGTTTTAGCTAAAATCAGAAAAATACAAAAATTGACTTGATGTCATAATTATTGTCTGTTAAAAAACTTTAAATTACCATCAAACCCACGTTGGTAAGGCAAATCACTTCATAAACTCAAAATTAGCCCTCGACTAAAAACCATTCGTTATTTCAAAGATACCCAATATTATCTCATTAAAGATAAACATTGACCCTGACGAGTTGATTGTGCCTTGTGCTTCTGGTAGCTATATCACTAACAAAAGAAAATTACAGGAGCCCACAGAACAATCAAATTTGAACAAAAATTAGGTAATATTTTTTATATTGTTTGACAAACAGGTCCAGCTTTTTACTTACGGTGAGTTGTA
The DNA here is from genome assembly GCA_018239345.1 of Oxynetra stangelandi. Classification (NCBI taxonomy): domain Eukaryota; kingdom Metazoa; phylum Arthropoda; class Insecta; order Lepidoptera; family Hesperiidae; genus Oxynetra; species Oxynetra stangelandi. Next base: position 9,077 of record DVPR01001640.1, on the reverse strand, counting down.
CTAATTTATTAACACAGTAGTATTATAGATTTTATAATTATAATTATCAAAACTGAGCAATATGACATTTACAAATACATATGTGCGCGTGTTATATAATACAGGTAACTCCAATTTTAAAATCCGTTAGTTGGTTTTACATTGTTATGCCATTCATTATTTATTATAACATACCTACATATATAATATTGTTCTACCGTCCAGTAATGTATATTATCATACTCTGAAAATTTGACTGACGAACATTTACTGGGTATTTATTTTTAAATCCTGTTCATTTAGGTATGCCTATTTGATGTCTTAATGCAGGGCTAAGATATAGGTACGATCTGAAATTTTACCTGTGATACACCGCAGATAGGTTTTAGTAATAAACTGGCACGAATCATCGCTTCTAACGTTTTAACTTGAAACATATCAATTAGGTAAATACATAGAAAAATACAACATTATATTAAGAACGGTCCCGGTACTGGACATTTTATCATTTTCAAACTGCTTAACGCTGTTTCGTTCCTACCCGATAACGATTTATTGGTTATACAATTTACAGGTAAAAATGAGCGGAATCCAAACAGAATCGTTAGCGGAATACATTCTGGTGGAATATCGATGGGTGGTCGTCATAACGGCTCTCATGCCTCTGTCGCTGTTGTGGAAGATCTGGTTGGCAATCAGGAATTACGTTGTGTTCAAGATGAACAGTGCGCCCAAGTTCCACGATAAGAAAGTCAAGAATGTACAGCAACAGGTAAATACGTCATTTGCAATAGCATCATATTATGTTATTCGTTCAGGATTTGAGGAATAAACCAAAAGGCTTAAATAGTTATATAATATACTAATACTTAATGTAGGTTGTGAAATTTTTATGCGTCAAGTATACCTCTATGTTTGGTTAATTCGCCCTAAGATACTTTCAACGGGTAGGTAGGTCTGCGAAAGAATGGAAAATTTTCTACCCTGAATTTTCGATGCGTAACAAAATGTCCCGAATGATGCCGCGATGCAATATTTTAGGTTGAGAAATTTCCTTGACTGATTGTCTCATATTTGATTGTTTTATATAGAAAGAGGCAAAAAATATATGAAAATAGATCAGCTTTAAAATCTTTCCTATCTAACATCTACTTGTCTTAATGCATAAATTCATATCCAAATCTAAAAGTCCACTTTCAGAAAAACAAGAGACAATTTGAAATTCAATTTGTATCGATAGACTTTACGTAAAATAAAAATGACATGCTCCTGTAAGATGATATTATTTATTTGGACTAGTTCGTTGGTGAAGTGGTTTGTGAACCTAGTTAGGTTTGTTGATGCAGGACGTGAGTTAAATTCTCATTCTGGACAAATATTTGTGTAATGATAACAATCTTTTCTTCAATTAAGTTATTGTCGCAATAAAAAATTAATATTATTCTGTTTGAGTGTATATATATATATACGAATGTAGTTTGTCAGCCTTCTGGTTATCATAGCAGGCTCTGCCTGAATCCTTATTCGGCATCAGATGGCAGTGTGTGGAAATGTTCTAAGATATTCATTATTTTTTCCTATAACATGATGAACAAATAACAAAACATGATTTTCATATTTCCAGATTAAAGAGTGGCTGTACGGTAACCGCAGCTCTAAGCTGTGCACTTCCAGACCAGGTTGGCAGGCCATGTCGTTTCGACAGGGTATCTACAAGAAAACATTCACTAACATTGATGTAAATCTGGTCGACGTTCTAGAAGTGGACACAAAAAAAATGGTAGGTAATTTTTATAAAATCCTATGAAGAATACGATCGTCATTTTGATCACTAAATGTAAAAGATCATTTTAGAACACAGTCCGCCGTCCGTCCGCCCAATATGCGAAAGCTGTTGAAACTCGAACACTTTAGTAGCTTATAATAATTTTATAAAATAATTCTGGGAGATTTTGTGCTTTTGGTGCCCATGTGATCTTTCATCATAAATTATCCTTAGACACCATAGAGTGCGTTACGCAGTCAGTCAAATTAGCAGTTTTCGTTGGAAGAGTTGGGTGCAACCAAAGGAGATATTTTATTGATTGGGTGAGATTTAGATGTTGAAGTAGTCTCACTGATCATGGGCAGCGGAAACATGAGCATTCGTCACAACTGAAATATAAGTTCTACTAAGTGAAGGTTTTAAGCACCCTGATCCAACGATGAGTTAAATTGGAAGGTATTTTTATTATTTTCCAGACAGTCAGATGTGAACCTCTTGTGACAATGGGCCAGTTGTCGAAAACCCTGGAATCCTTCGGGCTGGCCCTCGCTATCGTGCCAGAATTGGACCAATTGACCGTGGGTGGTTTGGTAATGGGCACAGGGGTGGAGACCTCATCCCACGTGCATGGTCTATTCCAACATATTTGTCTTCAATACGAGCTGGTTCTAGCTGATGGGTCTGTTGTTACATGCAGTAAGGTAAATTTTGTTCATTTTAAAAAACACGTTTTCATTTATAATTCTTTATTGAAGTTTAGAAAATATTACACTTCATGAATAATATTTAGCGCAGTATGTAATAATAAATATTATATTTACTTAACATCTTTTGTTCACTAAAATTTGCGCGTAAAATAATTATGTACAATATAATATGAAAATAAAAGCTAACTGAACCAAGAAATACATACATATAAACGTACATTAGAAATATTTTTTTTTGCTGTCATTCTTTTGATTTTTCAGGACGATAATCCCGATTTGTTTTACGCGATTCCCTGGTCTTATGGAACTCTCGGATTTTTAGTTTCTGTGGTCATAAAAGTGGTGCCGGCTAAGAAGTAAGTCACGTTTAAATACCTCGTCTCCACGATCCATGTCTTTAACATTTCATAAATTTTCTGGTATATAAAATATATATATTTGATATGCAAGTCTTCGACACCTCGTGTTTTTATGTTACTTGCCCATTGAGTTTACTATATCCTCTCTTAATTAATAGTACTTAACTTTATTATTCTTAATTGACTGGTTTATTTGCCGAGAAATTGATTTCGTTTACAATTCCAATTCAGTATAAAGTACTTTACCACGATTGACTGTTAGCACTAAGGCACTAAAAACTGTATGTCCGTTTGAGATTACAATTCAAAATCACAATTTTAAACCTAATGTTTGATAGATTTCTTACTTGTTTGTTTCCATAGATTCGATAGATTTCTCAACATTTCTAACTTCTACTTCCAACACCCATGGATTAGCATAATGAAGTACAATTCGTAGTTCGTGGAGCAAATGCGATTTCAGAAGAACGGTCAAATTAAATTCGAAATTTATAAACGCTCATTACATTTATTTCACCTACAGATTTATACGTCTTCAATATCATCCATACACAGTTTTCTCCGAACTGGCGAAGTCGTTTAGAGAAGAATCCTTGAAGAAAGAGCCCCACCAGTTCATAGAGACACTCGTCTTCGACAAAGACAACGGAGTCCTTATGCTCGGAGACATGGTGGACGAAGTTGGTGATGACGGAAAGGTTATTCAATTCCCACACAAGCACTCGACGATCTAAGAGTTATTAGTTATTGTTATAGGTTATTACTTTTGATTTGAAGAAGATATTAAAAATTTTTATATAGAGGTTTTCATGCATTATTCAGTTTGTTTCATATCCCATTTAATTTAAACATCAATTGGTATTTATCATTCTGTACATTTCGTTACTTATCATTTAGGTAAATTGCAAAAGGTCAAACAATCTGAACTAATATGATCTTATTATGATTATACCTGAGGATGACTATGGATTATCATCAATTATTTTATCATCTCATCGTAAATGAGACGTTTAGGGACATAGGAACGCTGGTTTAATGCATGTTGGGATCTCCCAACGCTCCACACGCTCTGGACAACGTTACTGAAATCTCTAATGTGTCTATTATCTCAGGGTGTTATCCATCATCGTTCAAATCTGTTAAGTGGGAGCTATCCCAAGGTTACCTATTTACAATATGAGCTTTCCTGTTTATGACCAAAATTATGTTTTTAGTTAAACCCGATCGGTAATTGGTACTCTGAATGGTTTTTCACGCAAGTGGCAAAAAAACTAGCCGACTACAGGCGGGGTAAAAAGAAAGTGACAGTGGAATACATACCTTTAAGGCATTACTATCACAGACACACGCGCAGCTTGTTCTGGGAACTTCAGGTGAGCTATTGAGTGGAATGTAGAAATCATTAACAAACAACTTTTGAGATTCAACGATTAAACCTTTTATTATCCAATTATATTTGTAATTCTATCCCGATAAATGATCATACGTATTAAATAAAAATAGTAGACAAGTTTCTAAAGAAAGAGAAAATGAGATCGAAAAAGTTGTTTACGAGAAGTAGCTTGAATGAGTTGTGACGAATACCAAGAATAGAAGACCTGATTTTGTAGAATTTCTACTAGCTCTGGATCCCATATGATCTACATATTTAACTTGGTCTACTGCACACAGCACGAGGATGAGTGGGTTAGTGGATTCTAATATTACTCGGATTAAATACATCCCACTTTAACATCCCAAACAAATTGTGGAAGCTCTATTAAATATGCTAGCGGTGCTACAACAAAAGAGTTATACCAATCATTTAAAAACAGCTTGAAGCTTTGTAATGTTTCCAGCAGGTTTCATTTATTTGCAGAGTTCACATCTTTTTGTAATACAAAATATTTCTCAAAATCTCGTATCCACAGGACATTGTTCCGTTTGGAAACAATATCGTGTTTCGCTACCTGTTCGGCTGGCTGATGCCGCCCGAGGTGTCGTTGCTCAAGCTGACACAGCCTGAGGCAGTGGCCAAGTTGTACGAGCGCGCGCATGTCATTCAAGATATGCTGATACCTATCGACACATTGGAAGAAGCTATCCAGTTGTTTCACAAAGAATTTGAGGTGAGACTAGACGTTTGAGAGAGCAAGGGACGAAACGGTCAAACTTGGTATAAGGACATAATACGTAACATTCAGCATATAGACATTGCCAAAATAGATCATGCAATCCAGATTTTCAGGTTGGACGAATAGGGCAATTTTGACAGCAAAAAAAACTCATTACTCGATCCTTTTCAGGTATATCCAATATGGTTGTGTCCGTTCAAACTGTACAATAACCCTGGGCAGCTGAAGGTCGGTTCAGGTGGCGAATGGCAGATGTTTGTCGACATCGGCGTATACGGTGTGCCGAAGGCGAAAGGTTTTGAAACTGTAAGTAAAAAGTAACCCAATATTTCTTATACATCAACGGCTGAGATATAAAACATATATTTTGGCTGAAAATGCATATATAGACCTATCTATTATAAAATGTCAAGGACACGTAAAATGTAAGGCAAAATAAATAGGATATATTTGTGTCTATTTTTTTTTCGTTTACGTTTACGCTGGGTCATGTCTTATAAAAGACAAAAATATACATTAATACAAAGATTTTACGGGAACGTTTTACATATTTATATCCACTATCACTACATAGTATATAACAAAGTCTCTTTCCGCCGTATGTGTGTCTGGATGCTTAGATCTTTAAAATTACTCCACAGATTCTGATGGGTTTTTTTTATAGATAGAGTAATTGAAGAGGAAGGTTTACATGTATAATAACATCCATTAAATAGTGAAGAAATACTGTTATTTTTGTGGTTTCTAAGGTGACACCGTAAATAATTAAATTTTTTCCGCTTACATTGCAAACGCAGGCTGAACCCTACGAGATTTATCAAAGTAATGTACTAAGCACTGTACACCTTTAAAAAGGACTACAGAAAATTCCGTGATGGTATTTTATTGTGTATCGAAAAGAAAGCTGTGAATGTTGTATATAAAGATATTCTGTAGCTAATATATTAATTGTAAAAATTTTTAAAAGTAAGTAAGTTAAAATATAGCATACGAATTTAGATATTTCAAAGGTAGCAGGAAATCTTTAGGGTAAGGGGTTTTACTCCGAATTTAAAGAGTGCGAAGCCGCGGGAATTAATTAGCTAATTATTGGTTTTACTATAAACGTATATAATTAAAAGATAAAATATACCGTTTCTGTAGCTTCTGGTACTTTGATTTGTGGTTAGCATTAAATGAAACAGCTTTTCGACGACTTCTATTCGAAATAGACACTGTTTTATCGAAGTCAAACTTAAAATCATCTTTTTTAATTATTGCCAATTAATTCACAGTGCATTATAAATATATTTTGTTCCCATTTACGAACTTATATTAATTTACTTCTATTAATGATCGCAGTACTGTTGGTTAAACGTTACTTTATTTACATAGTTATAAGGTAATTCATAAATGTATTATAAAACAGAGGACCAAAAATGCTACATAACGGTACACCACTAAATACCTATTTAGGCTCACATATTTATTTTCTTTTACTTATACGAGTATTTCGATACTTCTTTGATATTAGTTCTTCGCGCTATCTGCCTACCCCGCTAGGGCCCTGGCGTGACGGTTATTTAGTTATTTATTTTTATTTCGAAAATTTGTCGTCCACTATTTGAATATTATATAAAGAGGCTCAATGAGTTATCGTCATATTTCGTTTTAAAAAGTTTGTTTAAATTCATGTATTAATTGAAAAAGTTATTAACGAGTTGTATGTACGTACCCGTAAATTCTTGTCTTCTGTTCTTGTATTTTTGGCATCGTGCTTTGTTCACAGACTGAACAAAAACGGACGAGCTCATTTCACAGTAGATGCGGGTTCATTTTGTATGCTTGCATTAACTTAAATGATTGACGTAACCTGTTAACAATTACCCTTCAAGATTTTAACTTAACCGTGTAATTAAGTCTTTAGATAGAGTTAACGCCACGTGCTTTATTTTATTTGTTCTCAAGAAAGATGTAATAAAATAGAAGTACAATAAAAGAGTAGAGAAGAGTCTTCGCTAATAGTTGCTATGACTAGTAATCTATAAATATATAGTATGTTTTTGTAAAAACATTTGTTCCAGGTGTCATCAACCCGTCGCATCGAGAACTTCGTGATCCAGAAGCGTGGTTTCCAAATGCTTTACGCCGATACATATACCACGCGGGAGGAGTTCAGACAGATGTTCGATCACACTCTGTACGATAAATTGCGCGACTCTCTGCCGTACTGCAACGACGCCTTCCCGGAAATATACGGAAAAGTCAACAGGAGTGTCAGAAAGTAGATCTATTATATAAACAAAATATAAAAATTTAATATCGACTTATTTCCATTTCATCACATACCTTTCACAATAAAAAATAACAGGTGATAACAAAGAATGAACAAAATAAAGGATGTGGTTGCTAGACCATATGTATACTAGCGGCGGTTGTTTACAGTCCTGGAAGCAGCAACGCGTCAACTACCATCTTCGAATAGTAGAAATATTAAGTGAGAGTAACTGCATTCATATATTAACAAGATTAGTAACACTAACAGCCTTGTTTCTGCAGTACCGTTACCAGCTAGTCAGCAGTTCTGATTATTCTAATTTGGCATTTGTACTTATTTCAATATTCTATTAAAACTTCGACAGTATAGTTCTTGATCGCCAGTGACGTGATCTCTTGACGACTGGTAATAAGTCACTACATACCAATAAATGTAACTGATTATTATTCCTCTCAACGACTTATATAGACTGACAGGAATAACTGACACTGTCACTTATTCCTATAATATTATCTCCAGCCCCTCTTGAGACTGCTGCATCTTAGGCTTGCTAATGTCTTTTAATAAAGAAAGAAATTACCCACAACGTCCGTCTTGGACGCAACAATATTTGTCCCAAAATTTTCCGCTTGTCGTAGATTCTTTGTCAATTTCGAAGAGATTTCGTAATGTAATGTGGTAATGGTTAAGGTTTTATTAATGACTTTTTGTTTGTATTGTTTACTCATCAAGTTGTGGGGTATTTAGTTTTCGATTTGAACTCCTGTTCCCTAATCTATTTTGATTATTAATCTTATTAATGATATATTACTAATGTCTTAAATTGTCAAAAATTAAAATTGGTGCTTAATGATTGATAATTAGAGTGCTAATTGGTGTAAGGGGGTTGCACCGTCCGAGTTAACTATCAATAAATAATTACAAACTCACGTTTCATCTTCATTCATCAATAATATAGGAGTGTTTGTAACTTTTTTTGAGATTATGTACAATTTTTAAATAATCATGCAAGATCTCATACATCCTTCAATTTCTTCATAGCTTATACGAAGGTATCTGTCAAGGAGTCCAATAACTGCAGCCACTGTTAAAACAAATAACAGTTGACGAACAGACGCACGAACACGACCAAATAAGGCGTGCGAAAGCCTGAAAGAAGTCAAATGTGGTGACTTTATCCCGTAGATATTTTTAAGTCGAGCACACAAGCTCCTCATTGAACCAAATTGAAGAGTACTCGTATTTCCTTTTCAGAACAGGCTGTTCAGAATACTATGAAATCTGTTTTTTTATTTATTTTTAATATTCCACGTTAAACAAATATAAGTGGATAGGTGAACATACAATTATATCAAAACATTTTTTTTTCTTCATTAACTGTCGTGTGGTCCTCTTCATTTTAATAACAACACGTTCTTAAACAAAGTTAAAATAATGCTCACTTAAATTAATTTATTTTCATTCTAAACAACACATCGTGTCGTTATTGTTCAGATAAAAGTCAAATCTACAAATATGGACGTAAATGAATGAGAGGATAAGATCGTTGTTATTGGCAGACAGTGTAAACTATATAGTAGAGTCGCCTGCCAGTGCCAGGTCAAGTACGGATGATAAGATTGACCTGTTACTCAACTTAGGGGAAAAATATACACATATCATAATTTGATTGTCTGTGACAAATATCTTCTTCTAAATACTCTCCAACCGATAAGTGCCGAGCATTTCTAATGAAAATTACAATTCTAAATAACTGTATATGAAAATAAAATAGTAGTAAATTCTAGATAGAATAAAAAGAGACTGATGAATGTAGAGGCGTCAGGTTTGCAAGGACAGAGATGTTTGGCGCTCAGTGCTCTCTGCCTACCCCGCTAGGGACCTGGCGTGACGGTT
>DVPR01001639.1:0-10590 GCA_018239345.1 Oxynetra stangelandi | reverse complement strand
AGGCGCTGTATTAACGGTAGAACGATATATAGCAATGTATAAATTTATCTGTACCTAAAATGTTTATTTTTTTAATAAAAATCTGTAGTGTTTGGTATACAATAAATAGTTATTGAGCTGTCGAGTCAGAATCCGATCCAACATGCGTTGCTGACGTGCTGAAGAACTTCTACCCTACGTAGTCAAATTTTGCATTCGCTCATACAAGTAACAGAAGTCGCCTATTAGGATGTCACGTAGTTATCCTTTGTTATATCGAGCCTATAGCTACAACTATCATATGCTTACTATCGATATGTTAAAGAGTAGATCTAATTAAAGAGCATCACGTGGAGGGCAATGATTCTCGCATTACATCACACCCGGCCTATCAAATAATAAATATAATGACAATAAATGTGCTGATATTCATGTAAATTCGTTCTAGATTACATTATATACGTTCTCGATTAAGATAGTTAATTAATTATTGTACGATATGACGACATTATATATTTTAAAATATTGTATTTAATTTATTCCATTCGTAAGTTATTTCAGTTATTCATTATTGTTAGTATGTTCGTCGTTCTTCGGGGACGTACACGGGGTTGTTGTGTAAAACTATTTATTAACATTAATTGTGGTACATGTTATCTCCAGTTAATGATTATCGTATAGCGATCTACAAAATGATCAATATCAACGTTTTTATCATTTCACTATACCACCGGGTCACACTTTCCAACAAAAGCTTATCAAGCTTCTACCCCATACTGCTCTTTACCATTAATGCTAGTGGAATGTAATTTTAACAAAACAAAAAGAAACAATAAATTATATCTTATCATTAATATAGTAACCTAAGTGTACTCGTGAACAAAGTTTGTCATAGTGGAGTGTTTATTTTCAACAGGTCACACTGGAGGTTCGTGTTGAGTCTCCATGCCGTGCCGTGCTCCCGGCAGCATGTTTTTCAATCATTAATCTACCACAATGCAGCGGATGTCGACCTCGACGATTTGCGAGTGGGAGGCAGTGCGAGCGGTTTTGGAAATTTAAAAAATATTAATAACAGAGAGTACATTAAGGAAGGATTTCTCGTCGTACTTCCTAAGGAGGATAGGAAGTGTTTGATAGGAGGATAAAAAGTACATTATTCTGCTGCAACTGAGGAATAATTGATGAATACAATAAAACACTTTAGAATTAGCTTCGACTTGGGAAATAGTGCTCTCATTTAATGAGAATTAGACACGTGGCAATGATAAGTGGTAGAACCTATGTACGGTTTGCCCGAGGTATTATCATTTAAGTGAGCTATCCAAATTCAAATGGATACTATATTTTTGTGACAAAATAAAACTTCAGACAAATTTAAAATTCAAAACGCCAGTGAAGCGTGTAGTGGAAAACGATTTTCCGTTTCCGCTACCGCTCTAAGTGTGCGTGCACTTTGAACATAATCTCGAATAAAAATTCTCCATACGACTGGCAGTGTTAATGTAGTGTAATTAGTAGAGGTCGGGGTTGTTATGGGGTTGAAATGGTAATATCGCGAATTGGTAAACGCCGGACTTAGATTTCGCAAAGCAACTTCGCAGCTTAGCTTAACGATTGAGCTATTTTCTTCGTTGCTAACAATTGAAATAATTTTTACATAGATAGTGTTATTATCACCGTCGTTATAATGTAAATTGAACTGTTTTCAGCAAAGAAAATATTGTGAAAGTTTAAAGGTGAACGAACTTGATATTCATGAGGTATACTGCAACTTAGCGTTCATAATAGAATTGTACCATAAGGTTTTATTGCATATTCTATGTGTTAAATAGGTCAATTTACGGTGTTTATAAATATTGTATACATAATACATTTTTGATCAATTTAAATTGTAAATCCGTTATTATATTACATGTATTTATAAGAAGCCGCTCAAATATGTCAGCAGCATTTTGGAATATCAGCAACTTCTCCACAGCGCGGTACTATCTCTTACGGTACAGGATGCCATCTTTGAGTGAATAGCAATGTAAACAATAATTACAATTAAAATAATAAACACATGAATATGAAATTACATGTTTTACTTACTTTACTTACTTGTTCTAGTAAAACATTTTTTTTATTTTTTATATTTACCTATAGCTGACTTTTATACCACCTAATGGAGAGCGGGATGCAGCCTAACAAAACAAACACGATATAGAAACGCGGTCTACATACTTACTACCTATATTATATTGATGCCTTCAAATCATCAGTTTCAATATGAAACGGAGCTTTTTGCTGTTAATGTTTCAGGAACTGAATCACATAATTTACTATGCAATGCATTTGAATAGAGTACTGAGTTCTAGGAAAATGCTGGATCTCTATAGAATCTGTTATACACAATTTGCTATGACGACATCCGCAGCGCATCAAAGGAGTAAAGCTTAGAACGTGTTCCAGGAAACGAAACGCACCACGGCGCCCAATCAAAACTGAAGCAAGAGACCTCAAGGAGTTACTTGTATTAATTGATAGCATAATTTCAAGTTACATAGCATCTTACATAAATCAAATAACGGATATTCGGTAGGTAGTTGTTTTATTATTTGTTATAAGTTACAGAAGTAGAGAGAGATCGTACAGGTTACTTATGTCGTGGTTTTAGGATTTTATTCTCTCCTCTTAGGCATAGGTATTGCTCCGATATACAAATTTAGTATGTATATAAAAAGAATCTTTATTTATATAATATTATTTAACATAAAATTACCTTTCGCTTTTCCTAGATTAAAATTATTTTCTACATATAATAAAATTCCTTTTCATATTTTATTTCCAATCTTATTTAATTAGTTATAGTATAATTCTTTTGGAGCACATTCCGGAGTAGTCGGCACAGCCGTCGCTCAGCGTGGGCTTGATATAGGCGTCATTTCAACGGTTTCAATGTTTCAACGTGAGTTCCTTTTTATTCGGTTCGAGTCCTTTTTATTAAAACGGGGAATACTCTGTTTCACCATGCAAAGCCGTTCGATTGGTTCACATCGACCAAACATTGTGTTTCATTTTCTCACTCTTATGTATGTTCCTCTAACCTTGATAGCAGAAACGACTTCCTCACTAATGGGTATACTTCGGGGATGCGCTATTTAACAAGCCTTTTTATTAGTTGGGGAACGGGCTCCACCAGATTAGCCTTCCAATCACCAAGGTCCCAGAACGGATATTACGCAATGGGAGCAATTCTATTTAACCTACGTAGTGGATTCTATCGAAGAGGAATATGCAACACCTTGAACGACTATGTGAAATAAAACATACTCTTACAATTAATTCGCAGAAATACCTTGTACCTTGGACAGAATTAAGAAGCTGTAAACATAAAAGCAGATTTTGCATCAAACAAATTCTATAATCATGTGTTTTATCTCGACTTCTTGCTTCCATACTACAAAGCCAGTGCTTATATAGATACATATTTTTTCACTCGGACACACTCGGAACAGATATTCCTATTCGTCACACAAACATTACCCTGGGCGGCACTCGAATTTGGCTCAGCAATCAGAGTCACTGAATGAATATTAACTCTTTTATTATTCAACTATTTCCCCTTGTCTAATCTGAATCTGCTTTTATAGTCCGCCACGCTGGCTAAATGCGGATTGATAGATACCAAACGTCTTAGTGAACATTCTAGAAAACTCTACGGTCCGCTATTGTCTTAAAAAAATAAAGCTTGACAATAACCGTGCTTGACCCATAAAATATTTTAGGAAATTAATTACACGCGATTGTTTTACAAATCAAAATAGCTCAAGTTTCCAGTTACAAAGGGTCTCATAGATAGCTAAACTCCAATACGCAGAAGGCATCATTAGTGCTATAAAGGGGTATCGCTCTGTATAACTTCCCGGAATTGGAATAAACTGAAGCGAATCATCTATAAGAGGAACTTCCCGGAACTGTCCCAGTAAATGTTTTGATGAGAAACCTATTGAATTGATTAAATCGACCAATTCCAGTACACTTTCTGAACATTAATGAAATACGAAATATTTCAGTTCAAATATTTTGTGTTTCATCGAGAAAATGAGTGACAACTTAGAAGTTGTGTATACCAACTCTTCAAACTCTCGTTATTCGTGTTTTTGTTTAAGTTTTTATAGATGGAGACTTTATTATTCACGTCATATTGTGGAGATGTATGAATACCTACTCGTTGAAATCGATAAACTCACGGTGTGATACATATTTGAGGACATTGCTCATTCCATTCTCTTTATCTATTTTCATAAGTATATAGAATACCGTATTCGGAGATACCGTCAGAGCGGATGTCAATACCTATATTTTTTGGTACATTAATTTTATTTCATTTTATTATTTTTCAAACCAAAAATGCTTTCTTTGTATGGAACAAAGTGAAATATGTAGATTGAGTATTCAAAACTTAGGTGAGCATAACATTTAGGGTAATAGAAGTTGGAGCGCTTGCTGCATCCAAATTCACGTATAATTCAAATTTCCTGTAACTACCCTCTTTGACTGCGGAACATGTTCTGTGTCCGTAACTTTGATGGCTCTATGCAGGATCTCTACGTTTTTCGTAGATTAAGATATGAGAGAATTTGGGTACAAGAGGAATTTTGAGAAGTTATATTAATTCTAAGCGGAGAACTGAGAGCCATCGTGCTCATTAGGGGAATCGTAAGTCGCTTATATCTTATTTTTTTTAAGTTTTTTGGGAATATAATTAAATTACTTGCAAAAATGGGATATGTATTTAGCGAAGAAATTTAATTTACATCTATTATGTAGACAACTCTTTTCAATAAGTACAATTGATAATTACTTTATTCGATATTGTCCTAGTGTTTTTTCTAGGTCTATATAAAAATGCACTTGCAATTTAACATATAAGCACATTTAATTAAGCACTTGCTACGCGGTAGCTTAATTGAATTTGAAAGTCCAAATTTACGTATAATTCAAGTTTCCTTTAACCACCCAATTTACGGAACCGAAATCATCCGTAAGTTTAAAAGATATAAGAGGAATGACTATGTTTAAACTACATTAGAACTAAATTCATGAATTAATTATAATTATACTTTTGTAAATAAGTTTCCCAACTCTCTAGATTGTTTAAAATATCACAAATAGTGTAAAGACAAAACTTCGTGTTTGTTAAATGTTATGGGCGTGTTTTTATCGTCTATTTTATTATATTATAGAATATTATTGGCCACCGTTTACTTAGATACACAATAGTTATTGCAGTTATTTCCAGTTCACGTGAGAAACATGTCTCAATAACCGCGTTGTAGACGCCGGACCGTTCGCGCCCCTGTCCATTGGATAGGGATGTCAAGGGATACATTGTAGTTTGTTAATTTATTCTTGGCTATGTTAAGTTATCAAAACTTAAAAACTTAAAAACAAAAGTTAAAAACAGCTATTATTTAATACTGTCCGCGTTACATGATTACGAGTACATACCTTAAATTTTTGAAGTGGTCAAGTTATCCAAATAACGTGTTAATCGAATAGGCATTTTGTTAAGGTTGACACATTTCAGTTATGGATTCAATTAGTAAAACTCAGATTTCTAATGTAGCGAATATATTTTGCCAACCCTATTATATATCGTTCCCAGTCTTTACTTTTAATCTCTCCTTATTCCGTATCCGTACAAGAAAGTGTTGCGTGTTCGTCTTTTGTTTAGCGATCCCATCCGACACAGAATTGTTCTGGACGCAAGGAAACAATTACAACCTTAACACTCGAAGCGATTTATAGGGATATATTTTAAAATGGAACACAGTGAAATGGTTTCGCAGTTATATGTAAAGTGTTAGGAGCTTATCGAGTTGTAGACGGTTATGTTAGTGGCTGGCAACGTCGAAACGAACATCGTTACGTCACTGCACAAACTTTCTTACACTTTTGATATAGGACATTTTAGGCGTGTTGGAGAAATACTTATACTATATTAACTTACTCACTTGTTTACTTAGCGCGAAGTATGACAAAAATCTTTTGTAATTTTCTTATTGTACTCCAATAAGACTATATAGTAGTGGATATAAGTAAGTGGCAAAATAGGTAGGGGGTAAAATATTCATCGGATTTTGAAGCATACCGATAAGTTTTATCGATGTTAATCGAGTTTTTAATAACGGGGCCGATCGTTTAATTAGATATGATTGTGGACAATGATAGATTCCTTCCAACTTTTGACTGTAATGGCAGAAAGCTTTTGTGTGGATTGTGCAACGTGTAATCCCTTTAGTCTCACAACAAAAAAATGTCGTTTTAGGACAGAACTTTCTCGTAGCGTGTTTCAGATTAGTAAAAGTTTTGTTGCAAATTTAAAATATCTTGGTTTAATGTTGACTTAATATCTCTAATACTGGACACTTTTTGTTAACGACAAAAAGCATGCAGTCAACTGTCTTGGCGAATAATTCCAAATTATTACTCAAGGTCATTGATATGGTTAAAGTTTAAACGTAATCGTCCAATTATAATTTTTATTGCTTAATTTAATATAATTACCACAGTAATTAATGTAACTTAAGTTACAAGAAAATCTACAATTATATACATTTTGAAACAATGCAACTAACTGAGTCATACTGCGCAGTTCTAACGTGAAACAATATTATATTGATGCATCAAAAATGAGGTCAGTATTTAAAACCCAATTAAATCAAGAGTTCCGCATGAAAACATTGTTGATGAATTTGCCACGCCGATTTCGACCTTAAGCCGTTTACGTAAAATTTGTTTCGGCGTGCGGTTATTATCGAACAATATTTTTCATCGGTACCGTAAAATGTGGAATTTCTGTCGTTTCGTCGAGTGTCTCATATGTTTAATTTTATAATACTGTCCTTTGTGACACTTTGACAGATTTCATGGAAATTAATTATACACGTTGTTTCAGAGAAACGAAAGGATTATTGAATAATAAAAACTATCACTTAGTTCCTACAGTCCACTGACTACAATAACAGCTTTTGGTATGATATGGATAAAGTTTTAACTGTAAATCAATAAAAGGTTCGTACAAACTTGGGTGCTCTTTATTCTTTTCCTAATGAAGCTTAAATGTTTATTGAAACCTTTCGACTGTAAGTTAATTAAGCGTATTAAATGCGATTCATTAGACAACTCTGAAGAAATTAAAATTATACTTGTTAATTAATTAACAAATACTTAGACTACCATACTTATTGACAAGATTATTGAACATTTCAGGCGTATAGCTGGGCACAGGAGTGACATAACCTATAAAAATATATAAACGATAATATTGAACAAAGATAATTGAGACGGAACTCGTTACCTGGATTCGATCAGATCCGTAGATTTATTGAGAAATTCAAATTCAAATATTTACATTACTTAGGCATAGGTAAATCTTAACTTAATGAACGTGATACATTGTTATAGATATAATCTATCAGCCTTGGGAGTCACTGAGGCTACTGGAATAAGCGTAAAAATTGTCATATAGCAGTTTATCGTTGTTATAGTTATAATGGACACAAGTGATAAATTATTATCGTGTGTATCAATATCAGCTGAGACAATGTACTGGCACAGCAAATCTTTCTCTTTATCAGCCAAATGACTACACGTATATTTAAAAATGTCACCCAAATGATACAAGTACATACATTTATCCGATAAAAATAGATACATATGTTGGCTTGTCTTTTGCATATAATCGTTGGATAATCTAAATTGCTAAAATTAATATGAATATTTTGTTACATAATACTTAGTTTTATTATACTTTCTTAGTTTCGAGGACTTTTTGCATACGTTTAGATTTCACCTGATTACTTACTATTCGCGGAACCCTGGTATGTCTGTGTGCTTGTCTGCACGCCCGTAATTGCTTCGCATAAGTAATTAATACGAAAGTGACTCACGCACTTTCGGACCTTTGTGTCTTTGTGGTGGCTCGTCTTTTTAATTTATGGCTCGTTTACAACGCACAAAGAGACGTGTATTGTTTTAACTGTATTATGCTAATTAGGTAATTAGATAAGTAATTGGAATTGGACGTTGGAGTGTTTGTAATTGTATTGTGTGTGTGCCTTCCGCTTAACGTTTTCTTTGTTGGTGTAGGTCTGTGTTTGTTGTAGGTGGACTGGTAGCCGCGTTTTTGAGTTACGGCTTTTATTACTACATTTGATGTTGAGTTGAACGTAACACTGATTGTTCCGTAAAAATAGTTTCGAAGATGTAGAAATACATCTTCGAACTGCTGCTCAGAATAAATGTATATAGGAAACAAAGCTTAATCCGGCAATGACACTAGTATTTATTAGTGCATAAATATATTAATATACAAATATCAGGACATTGCTTGCGAGAGGATGCGTGAATATACTTTCTGTATATTGCTTCAGGTCGATTTATGGAGGGTTGTTTAAAGTGTTTCACGTATTATTTGAACAATGTTTAATAGAGAAATCATACCCACGCACTACAATGCAATCATCATCAAAACTACCTTAGTTAATTTTATAATAATACTTCGGCTTAACACGAAATATCTTTGTACATCGCTATCTCTGAATATATTTATTTCCTTTTATATTTGTTAACAGCAATGTACAAAAACCTATCATACTCGTTTCATATAATGCGACATGTAAAATAATCAAATACCTAAAATATAATTGGATTCTATCGATTGTCTTCATTCGATTTCAATTAACGCTGTTTTAACCTGTCATCAAAATTGTCAACACATTTCCAGATCACGCTGCGAGGCTTCATCCGAGCAGTCACAAGTCGTCGAATGCCTTTGTAAACATTCATAAACATCAAATGTGGCAAGTGAACTGTGTAACAGGTCGTCTGGACGCCGGGGTGAACGGCTAGTGTAGGATAGGCCCCGCCGGGTCAATCACACCCGTCTGTGTGACACGCGGTCCCACTGTGTGACACGCCATTTGTACAACAATAAAAGCGGAGCCATAATACATATATGTATCTTGAACACTGAGACATTTGATACATTGCAACGAAATAGGTATAAAGTAATTATATAAATATTTAAGACAAGCATTTAGGTTAATACCATATGTTTCTCATGTGGTTACAAAATACAAAAAAAAATACATCTATTATGTGATTAGATGTGGTTTTGTCTAGCTTTCTAATAAGTTAATTTTACGAATTGGTAAGTATCTTTATTTCTTGTCCTTGATGACAGTGTGTCCACTATTGGATATATACCTACCGAAACTTCCAGACAGACAAATGAATTCACAAGTTCTTGAAACTTGAACTCGGGCGCTTTAGACAGTTTCGCCTGATGGACTTAGACATCTTGATATTCGATTTGAGGATCATGCAGCGAGGTAGACACTTCACGGACATTGGCTATGTCGTTCGCCCACCAGTCTCCGTGCCCGACTTACTGCGACATTGTATACTAGGGAAATAAAACTGACTAACATTCGAAGTAACCTTTTCATTACGACAAAAGCACTCTCTAGTGTAAAATAATAATCATTTTTTATCGGGCACTATATGCCCAGATAATTACGCCTCATTAATAGAGACCCATATAATAAATAACTTACAGACTAACATACTTATTATACATAACTAGAATAGAAAACACGTTCACACTTAACATTCATTTATACTCGTATTACCAAACAATTGCATAGGAATATTTTTAAAATGTTATTATATTAAATTATGTTACACATTTGCAGTGCTATTTGAGACTATGAATCCACAATCTTGGCTTCAGCTCTTCTTATGTACTTACTAAGCAAAATAAGAGCAAAGTGAGAGATTAGGGATAACAGTTGAACAATATGTAGGTACTGCAATTTGATTACCGTTCACGATGCAGTCTGAATTGATTCATGTGATTTTTTTTCATATACATTTCATTAAGTTAGATCCAGTCATGAATCTCTCGGCAGTTTTAAGGACAATGTTGTCTGTTCCGTAACTTGCTCGAGCTGTTCACATTATCTATAAGAAGTCCACCGACCTACAAAGGAGGATTGCTTAAATATATTCCAATGTGTATGGATGGAAGTTGAATGCTCTCTCCCTTTTGTTCTTGTTTGTTTCAAATGAGACGGAGACATCAATGAAACGTGAGACCTGTTCTAGATTCAGACTTCGAGTAACGTAAGATTTTTGTCATAATTTTCTGTTTCTGGTTTTTGCGCAATCGTATATTTGACATAGCAATTTCGACGCGTTTGCTTTGCTGCGTTATGAGCTTAGTTGTTAGTGATACTCTGTACTTAGCCGCGAGTGGTGGGTTCGATTCATACTCAGGACAAATCTTTATATATGATCTGCCTTATTAAATTCGTCTGTGAATAAGTTACAGGTTTTCAGGTTAAATATGTGCTATATAATAATAGTAAATAATAATCATACTATTATTATAAATGAAATTGAATAATGGATACATTAATAATGATAATAAATTTTATTTTACTAATAATTAGCAGACCATAAAGTTGATTTTTTTATTTTTTTTTTATTTATTTATTTAGCTATAGGCTCGCGTTTGACTGCTATCCCACCTGATGGAAAGCAGGATGCAGCCTAGGA
>DVPR01001638.1:0-10590 GCA_018239345.1 Oxynetra stangelandi | reverse complement strand
AATAAAGATGAGAGTTAGAAAGTGATTAAGTTTTACATATTGAGTATATATATATATATATATATATATATATATATATTTATATATATGTATTGATAAATAAATATGGTTTTCAACAGTTAAATTCGATTTGTTAAATTCATAGTAAGGTACGAGTGGTTTTTATAAAAACGAAATGTTAAATATGTATTTTAGTTTCAATACATCATAATATACTGTGATTGGAACAAATGCAAAGACATCTCCACACGTAGCTATCTGATCTCACAATACGTACAGCCTTTATCTTTTTTAAGACAAACAACATATTCCCCAAATGAAGGCAATATTATTTAAATTAAATAGGATAAAATTTGCAACACATTTTGACGAAAACACAAGAACATTTTCTTGATAGACAAATAAGTAAAAAAACTTTATTTCCACGTCGACGCAAAGGTTTATTTGGAAGACATCGCTATAAAGTAATTTTACTGCCAGTTTAACCAACTGCAAAAAATTCTAGGAGTTTAATACTAATAATATATTGGGACATCTCCACACACGTCCATCTGATCCCAAAGTTGGCATTTAATTAGTGATTCTGTTATGGTAACCAGACGGCAAATAAGTTACATAAAAACATACTTATATGGATATATTTGTCCTGGGTGGGGATCGAACCCACGACCCCCGGCGCAGCAGTCAGGTCCACCACTACACCAACGGACCAGTCATATGTAAATATTTTATGTTGTCTGCTTGAGTGTACATTATATTTGTATAGTAAAGTCAACTGTGTAATTATTGTCCCATTTTATTATTATTTGAACGAGATTTATTAAAACCGGTAAATGTTGAAAATTTTCCACATATAACTAAACGTGACTCTACCTTTACGCTTATTGCATTGCATTTTTATTATTTATTAGAAAAAAATATCTCGAATACGTACTGACAACCCTGAAATAATGTAGTATGCGCACACGCCTGTGGGCGTGTCTTGGCTCGGAGTTCAGCTCCGCCCTAAACTATGATATCCTACACAGCTCTATCACACATCCCAACCTACATAATACGCTAAGATAGCCAAATACATACTCGATAAACGCCCGCTCCCAGCTTTTATTTCCAACAATTTGATAATAGATCATCATTAAAGTGTAATGCCAACTTAATATGTTCAACAGAAGAAACCATTGGCAGAATAACGCCTAAAAACATCTGTTCAAACGGACATAATCTGTAGCGGCATTAGAAAAAAAATATCGAAAAAAAAGTTGCTACGTCAGAATGGCGTCTGCACATTGTGCCAACATTAGAAAATAAATTGACAGGCGAAAAATTACAATACTCAAATCGCGGTTGAAACCACATTTTTTTATTTGAATTTCGAACATGTCCGTCGTAAATCACCACACGATGGACTTATATATGTAATAGTAATTATTATTATACATTTGTTTGAAAACCCGAAGCACGCGAACGACACGACGTAGACAATGCGCTCCAATGTGGATCATACGAAATGGCGGGAATTAATACGTGAATACAGACGATACATAAATCAAACGTACTGGCACATATAAGTTTAATTTTACATACGATTATTTAAAAAAAAACGTAGTTTGTTCTTCTGAATTTCCAATGAGTTTTGTGTTTCATACTGATGCCTGCCAATTGTTGTTATAACAATCTGTGTTGTGGTGTGAAGGGTGTGGTTGTGTACACGTATGTACTAGAGGGGACCTTCTCAGTCCTCGAGAGTAGCGACACTTCTGTGACCAGCCGAGAATAGGACAAATAGTCCTATTCGAGTTCGCTCGCAGATGTGTGCGGGTGGCAGCGGCCACGGCGTGCATGGTCATTTGCCGACAAAAAAAGCCCGGGGAAGAATTGGCCACTCCTCTGGTGTTGCAAATGTCCATAGGCGATGGTGACCACTCATAATCACGTGGCCCGTCGATTTGTTTTCAAGATAAACAAAAAAATACTTAATGAACCTCTTAGATTGTTTTAGTTCTCGTGCCTGATATTTATCTCTAATCTAAGTAATTAGAAGATAAATCTACGTTATTATTAACACCTCAGCAATGAAAGATGTAAACTCAAGAAATGTATGTTTTAAGAAATGGAAACTATCTCCATAGACTTAATCTTGTGAGACCAGAGAAGTTTTTAATGCGTTCTCGACTTTAAACACGCTTATTTTAGGATCTTCGCTGAACAATTTCCTCTCATAGCGCTCAGGAATACGATATTTTCAATCTAACACTTAGTACACTTTAGTAATTAGCAATAATTTTACATATATATTGTACAAGATAAAGAAATAAAAAATCTTAATCAGCTATATTTATTATAATTATAGGCACTCAGTTTACAGCTTTGTGGATTTTTTAATCGTTAGCCATGGCTGATAAAAATCTTGTTGACAAAGATCTACTTTTCGTTAACTGTAGCAATCAAAATACGATTTATAAATTAAATTCAGAAAATAACAATGGGATTAGCAAATTCAATATTTCAGTCTTGTTTGGAAAAGTAACTTTTGTGAACGTGATTTTTAATGTTGCGATATCCATGAATTGAACGGACTTATTTATAACTGTCTCATAACTGTAAGTCGATTGCAGAAGAAAAATATATAAATGCTTCAACTTTCAACTTATAACGAAAATATGTGAAATACACTAGAGACTTTTTTTGATAATATTCTTAGTTATAACATTTACACTTTATATAAAAAATGTATTGGACATGTATTGTCTGATTTTGATTTGACATAGTTTTACTAAAACTTTATGATGATACATTGTGAGCTTTCAGTCTCGACTTTATTGGTGTATATCCCAGTATGAAAACCAGCCATCTGTTATCATAAGAAAGTATTATTATCTCTACATTTAACATTTTTTTCAAAAACAAAGCTAATGTGAATGTTTTAAAAGGAATACAGCGCCATCTAGTATCGTATGGTAGAACTACATCTTCGTTCATTAATCATGGCTCAATTCTCTAAAAAAAAAGCTTTTACAGGACAGTAACAGAACAAACTCATTTTACTTTTGGCCTACAAACCATTTAAATGTGAACTTTAATTTTAAAAATCTAAGCATTTCTTTCTGCATGATTTATTCCCAAATAACTGAATAAAGAAACAAAAAACAACATTATAATGAGATCAGCGAGTTTACCAGAGATTAATTTTCAATACACTGCCTTTGATTACATTTAAATCAATAGGTTAATTGAACTATCTAGGAAAGATGGATCACGGAAGATCACTACATCCTTTGTTTTCGGGCTGACGTATAAAACAATAGGAAATAAAAACACAACACAATAAACTAAAATAAATAATTTAATAAATTACACTTTGTTCATAATCTCAATGGCAGTTAATTATCTAACAATTTGTTACTAATATGACTAATTTTAACAATTGATTTTCATCCGATAACAAGGTCACGCTCCTTCACCAGTAGTCCCAAGTTTGCTAAAAAGAGAGTATTTTTTTTTCAATAAAAACCTTCATGATACACATCTATTGTAAAGAAATATAATAGATTTTGTGGCGAATCCTTGTTTAAACGGCGGCATGTAAAAATAACGAATGTACTGTGTCAATATTGACATAAACATCCGTTATATTCAAAGAGAAAATGGACTAAGCTCTCTCTGTCTCTATTCAAGTAAATGATCACGGGCGTGTGTGAGAGAGATGAAGCGAACGTGCGGCCAGTAATTGTCTTTTTTAGACTTCTGATTGGTGCACAACTTTATTATTACAGACCTGCAAGGGATAGATAGCTATTGACCTCACAATCGTTCCATCTCTTTCTACAGAGTGGTCAATTTTGTGAGAATATAACCGAGTCCATTCTCTACGTCTGTGGCAACACCACTGAACAACAATACCTGCCGGCTGTAAAGGAAACAAGCATAAAAGGTAGGTAAATATTTAATGGTGATTTGAATTTTAAATAAATAAGGGAGGGGTAGTAAACCTATAGATTAATTAGTCGCTCCAAGTGATCAGTTTGATCAGTCAGTCTGACACAAACATGCCCTATGTCTACAGTCAGGTTCGAGGTCGGTTGCAAACGTCCACCTGTACCCACCTGCGGTCGCTTACAACAGCTGCATGCTGATATGCTACTCTCTTCTCATAAGAATAAGCGTCTTCAGCCATTTTTAGGATGGTTTGCAAACATCCAACACAGGGGCTAGCCACTAAACAGTATTTACCAACCTATTTGCACATATTCAACAGCATAATTTATATATTCCTATTAATAACTCAATGTTAGGACAGAGATGTTTGGCACTCCGTGTTCTCCGCCTACCCCGCTAGGGACCTGGCATGATGGTCATTTATTTATTTATTATGTCAATATACCAGTAGTGAGCAAATACAAAATTATTAAGTCACAGGACAAAAAACAACGCAGTCCCCCGGGAATGTTCATAAAACGACTATACATTATAGAGAAAATAAAACAGAATAGTTAATAAAAAGCCTAAATTGCAACACCGTGGCAGCACTGGTCGGTATAAAATTAGTAATTGTCAAATTTGGTTGAAACTCACAATGTTGGCATCACTTCAGAAATTATGTTCACTACTTACTCAATATATTAGTTATGTTGACGTATCATTCAGAGTAATATTACCACAGTTAAATTGACCAGAGAATTATTCTAGGTTTAAGCATCTAGGACAGCTGTTAGTAGGAAATTTTCACGAGCCCTCCCACCAAAGAAGAATCCAAGCTGAGTTTTTCACAAGCAACACAGAAAACTGATTGTCTTATTGCTCTGGATTGGAAGAAGGCATCTGTCGGAAACCATTGAGCTCCTGAGCTTTAACCACAAGAAAAGAATTGATTTTGTTGCGAGCACCATAAACATACATAGTATATACACAAATACATACATACATATATATATATATATATAATAAATTTACCATATAATGAACTGTCCAACCGGAAATACCTTATCATACCTTGAGAGACAAGCCGTTGTGACTCAATACAAAAAAGCAATGGTATGTATCGAGCAAAAATAAAAAATAAAGCATCCAGTTGGCTACCTCGGCCAAACCACTATATTACATTATAATTTAATTATAAGCCAAATATTCTCTTTGTATAAATGAAACTACATCTAAAACGTGGTCGAATTTATTTGTCAAAACACTACAATAAATAAAGACATTAAATTACATCGGTTGTAATTTTTAATAACTAAACATACTATATACTATACCATATTACATTTAGCCGTCAACGGATAAAGCCATAAACAAAACAAAATAAAAATTGGAGAAAAGAAAAAAACAATTCGAGTTGACAACAAATAAAGATACAACACATTAGCCGAGAATACAAAATGGCTGAACGATACAAAATACAAAATGTATACAAATAGCATGCTACATACATTTAATGTAAGATTTTTATATAGATTTTTATATTGTCCATACAAAAGAAATCGTATATCAATTTCGGAACGAAATTCCCCATAACAATATTCATTTTCCTGTTAACTCTGTAGAGAAAATATTGTTGGTTTTTGGTGTGAAAGCTATTTTTTTTTTCAATTCTTCAAATAGAGTTCTTATGAAGTTCAGTTCGGTGTAGATTTTCGTATAGATAATAACCATATGTTGAACGTAGTGAACATTTAAAATGATGTTAGATTTAAATGTCGAATATATATAAATAAAAGGTACCAGGAACATTTCAACTTTAACCTTCAAAGTGTCACCTGTTGTCGGCCATTTTTAAAAGTGACGTCACGCGCGTATTGTCTCTTCGTATTGTCATTGTGAAAACGAAATGACATTCATAAGCAAATGGCAAAAAGATCGAAATTCAATATAAATAAAAATATCGATAAATTAAAATATAAAATAAATAAAAACTACTTTTCAATTGAATATCCTATGAATTTGGCATAAGTTGAACTAAAAATTAAAGGTTATTTATAACTAATACTATATAGATGGTACTCTGAAATAATCTCCACTGAACCAGATTGAAATGTCTGGTGGAGTACACTTTGGGCAAACCCAGGTGTCGAGGGGTTCGCCCACGCCCAACAGTGGGACTCTAACACGCTGCCGCCTTTAACACCACTATATCGAAATACTTAGTAACAATACTGACATTACTATTGCACTTTTCGATAATAAAATTGATCAAATAAACATGATTCTAGATATTTTTACAATCACAATTACTGTATTTATGTAAAAAATAAAAGAAAAAAAACAAAATGTCAAACAATCATATTTTGGTTTAGTTCAATGTATATTTCTATGTGTGTTGAAGCAAATGTTATTTAAAAATATATGATTATTAATCGTGTTTTGAGTTTAATTTATCTGTCTTTGAACACATATTAAAACCCGGGACCAAAATATCAACCGCTTCCCATAAATATTGTTTAAGTTACAAAAAAAAATTGATAAATTAATGACAAGTGCAACAGCAATCAATGAGTCTAAAAACATTGACAAATTACTAAGCACATTTTGATAAAACTTCAACAGTACCATCTCTCCATATATAGACAACCTCGTCTAAAGTACTTTTTCGTTTTGTAGAAGAGAATACATTTGCAAAATACAATTTTCCTCTCTATGTACAAGACATTTGTAGGCCCCTCAAGGGTTGTATATAACAAAAGATTTTTTGTTTTTTTTTAATTCACCATCCCTATGTGTTCAAGCGAATGAATTTGTATTATTTGAAAATAGTGTGTGTGTATATATATAAAGGTACAAAAAAAAAATAGCATTCAATGCATTTTCAAACAACCGACTGCACGGGAATGCACCAAAATATGACCGTTGCAACATTCCAACATCACATAGCAGATCTACGGTATAAACGAGCACTTGTTACCCTTGCAATAGTGTCAATAATTGCATGGCATTCAGTTGACATTTTGTATGTGAAAGTACTACATGGTCCATGACATATATATGTTCAAATTGTTACGATTAAAGAAGTCCACACTGTAGCGACCACACCGCTGGTAAGCATGACGAATGGGAAATACATTTAGGATGGTATTCACCCACTATTGATTCCTAGTGGGCGCGTCCACATCGCGAATAGAGTGACCATGCTGTGCATGAAGTCAATAGGACATGTAGACTCTGAAATCACATGATGATACAATGATATTTTGCTTAAACATACATATATAGATATAAAACTCCCAACATGAACGATGAATTTAGCCAAAGCACGTCGAGTAATTGCAAGGACAGGGATTGTGGCACTCGGTGCTCTCTGCCTACCCCGCTGGGGGCCGGGGCAGATGGATATTGATTTGTATAAAATCCCAACATAAACTATGACCACCAACATAACGACCGTTCACATACAAAACATTCACAGTATTCCAAGAGTAACGCACGCTGTACAACATGTTTTACATCCAGCATATTTAAATCCCAATGTTACCTATGACTGCGTTCACCACTTCCGAAGAGCTGGCCGAGCCCCCAATATCCGGTGTTTGGATTCTGTTGGGGGATATTTGTATTATTCATAATTATGTCTTGGCACAACACACGCTGCCAACTGATGCCATGTGCCTTGAGCAGAGACCATCCTATTGTGTCCAGGTGGGTGGTAAACTACATACATACATATAAATGTATACTTATATAAACAATATATTTTTTTCTTCCTTTCTTTCTTTCTACATATTTATTTTTAAACCGAGACACATATCAAATGTATGACAGACACATATCATTTTTATTGTGCTCATGGCAAAAATATTTGACCTGGAAGGGAGAATCAAAACCATGACCTGAACTCAATGATCAGGTTCAACAACGAGATATGATCTCAATTTTAGGGGAACCGATGGAACTGACGCCTCGACCCCCGGCATATTTACAAAACCCATCTCACTCTCCAGGCCAACACTCGCCTATCTCGACCAAATAGGTCAGATATTGGCTGATGGGGGAGTCGAGAGCCTCCGAAACCGGCGTGTAGTCATCAAGAGACTGATGAATGTAGACGAAGCGCGTCAGGTTTGCAAGGACACAGACGTTTGGCACTCGGTGCTCTCTGCCTACCCCGCTGGGGACCTGGCGTGACGGTTATTTATTGTATCTCACCCTCCATCTCCATAGTCTCTCTCACCTGTCCACGTTGATGGTCTTGTCGACGGCGCGACGGATGAGGTCCGCGTGGAAGTGGTGTCCCAGATGCTCCAGCATGTCCACCGAAGCGTTTATCATAGCGATCGGATTGGCGATGTTTTTGCCGGCGATGGCCGTGCCTGAAAAGTGGATTTAGATGGTGTTTTGTTTTCTAATATCAACGCGACAGTTAAATAAATTTTTTATATATACATATATAGAATGCAATAGGAAATGAGATAGGAAAGGCAATATCCAATGAAAACTATGAAAAGCGAGAGAGATAATATATTTCCGTCTCTCTCTCTCTCTCTCTATTGCAGTTCATTGTCCAATTCAGCGTCTGCTATGTGTAGCACATAAATTGATTTTTAGACTAGAAATTCCAATTTATACTTTGAGCAAAGGGGAGCTTCCTCCAGGCCGAGTTTCGGTGGTTCTAACTCTAAACTTGAATGTACATATACAGTATACGCCGACACTAAAAAACTTCAACAGCGTGATTTAGGATCACCAGTAGCGCCATCTCTTGCTCAATGACGACAGCTCGCCACATCTCCAAAATAACTGTTGGAAAGTGGTCAAGCTCCAGCTGTACCAACTCAGAACTTACACACCAAGATCCTATGACAGTCAGCGCTATTTGGAATCGAGATTAGCGCCATCTGTGGCAATAGGAAGCCACACTTAGAACAACTTCAATTCAAGTCAAGAGCGAATAGGCACGCTGCACCCCGCTTTCAATCGGGTGGAATAGCTATCAAACGCGAGCCTATAGCTAAATAAAATAAAAAAAACTGTCCGCAGCACACCGTCCTTCGCCCTCACCCGTGTTCCTGGTGCCGGGCTCGAAGACCGCGTAGTGGTCGCCGTAGTTCCTGCCGGAGAGCAGCCCCGCGCCGCCCAGGATGCCGCACACCACGTTGGACACGATGGACCCGTACAGGTTGGTCATCAGCATCACGTCGAACTGGTGCGGCCTGGCGGGGTTAAGGGCTCGAGGTTAACGCACCGCTCCTGGTGACCTGGTCATCATGGGCTGCGATAGGTTGATAGATAGGTAGGTTCAGTAACAGTTCGAATGCAAAAGTAATATACATCTATATAAGTATATATTTATATATTTGCTATTCAAGTCTGTGAACCTAGTGCAGTAGCCGCAGAATATATGTATATAGATAAATTATGGTTTTTCCTCTGTCAATAAATAATAATTATTATAATATATGTATGTATGTAGCTTATCAGCCGTCCAGTTATCGTTGCAAACTCTTGCCTCATTTGGGATTGGATAACTGTTTCTCGAGATGCTTTGACACCTGACTGATTACATACAAACATATAAATATACACTTATATACAGATATATAATATGATATCCAGAGAGATCAAACACTTATCCTCACCACAAAGACATGACTGACAACCTCCAAATCAGCAGTCAAATTCCCTAACGACTATAAAATTATATCTCATATTCAATTTTATCGGGCCTTAATTTGAGGAAATCCATTCTTATAGTTAATTAACTTAAATAATTTGAATAATCTGCTAACAAAATATCTGATGATATATAGCTTCATGCAGTATGCATATGCAGCAGACCACCTTTATTGTATATACCTTATGTATTATTCGTGCATGCTTCAATATTGCATAAAAGTATATACCATAATACATTTTGTTAGCGGATTATTACAGGTTATTTAAATTCATTTACAGCATAATTTCTCAATAAATTTATCCGTTAGGTTAATCGTTGCAAGACCCTCACTTGGCCACCAGCTGCATGCAGCAGTTGTCAATGATCATGTCGTTGTGCTCGATATCGGGGTACTCCTTGGCGAGGCGACGCGACGTCTCCAGGAACAGTCCATCCGACAGCTTCATGATGTTGGCCTTGTGGACCGTTGTCACCTGTGATCGTAGATACATTTGCTTAAACACCACCTTGTATACAATACTGATACACTGACTATTAAATTATATCAACCTTAATGTGTACAATTGTTTGCAATTTCATTATCATTAAAAGAATCTTTCTATATATAATAATCCCGTGTCACAATGTTCGTTTATGGTGATCTTCTAAACAGCTGAACCGATTTCAATTAAACGTTTTTAGATAGTCATATTTTGGTTCAACAGGAAAGGTATACTAAAAGTTTTTTATGCTCACAGGGTGTTATTCACTGTCAGTGAGAATCCACAGTTTCCCTCAATTTCATATTTAAGGTTGATTAAGTATTCAACAGATGGCGCTGTTACATATTTTCTAAATGGACTTTCCGGGCACAACTAAATCTACTGGACCCGTTAAGTTATTACTATATAACTGCAACTCAACTGACCAACGTACAAAACCATTCTAAACCAATCGACAAACAGTTTTTCTCAAGTTCTACTATAGCCCGAAAGGCGCACAAAACCAAG
>DVPR01001637.1:0-10590 GCA_018239345.1 Oxynetra stangelandi | reverse complement strand
ATGTACGTGAGGCGAGTGTAGAGGAGCCAGCCACGGGGCGGATTAGACGAGCGGCGGGTTTGAAGTTTGCGAACGAAAAATGAGTGAAAGTTCGAAAATACGAATACGTGTTCGAAAATACGAATCGAAAACGCGGCGAAGTTTGTTCGAAGTGAATTCGATCGATATTGTGCTTTTTCGTGTGGACTTTGCGTGAATTTCAAGCCTACTTTATCTTTTACATACATTCCTATTTATTGTTGGATTCGCATTTAACTTTAGGAGTTTTGTGTAAATATAAACTGTATTAAATCGACGACAGTATATTCATTTACTTTTATATAAAAATCATAATATTAGAATGTATGAAAATTTTACACCTAACATTGGTCATATGTCTTTCTACATAAGGCTTTTTCCATCCATTAATCAGTTCCTTTAAATGAAGACCAATTGAACCGTTCCTAATGGGTCTTCAGAGATTTAGGGAGTCTAAAAGCCAATCCCGTTATTAAGTAGACTAATGTATGATATAAATTGAGGGAAATATAGGAATAATATATTAAAATAATAAATTAGGCCAATTTAATATTTAATATTCACTATATATTCAGTACTTCGTGCCAGTACCCACTATAAAAAAATACAATACTATTTTATTATGAATGTTAAATATACTTCGAATTGAATGTATTAAACATATGTATATAGTAATAATAGAATCGGCGAGTCATAATCCAGACACTACTATGTTTCCAGCTATTGGAATACAAGCAGTGCTGATTGGCAGCGTCAGTAGATCATTCGCAATCAATTAATATTGAAGTTTTACCATTTAGTCCTTGTTAAATATTGTAAACATGTTTTAAAATGCAGTGAACACTTTATATTGTGTAATGTGTCCATTTCTTCGCTTTAAATATATATAATATTTGTACCTGTGATAACCTAATGGTTTAAAAGTCCGCCTCCTCTACCAGGAACTCTGGGTTAAAAATCCTGTGCTTATTTATTTATTTATTTATGTACACAACACATTGAGACATATACAAAACAAAGAAGAAAAAACACGGCACAAAGGTACAGCTTATTTCACAAAGAAATTTCTTCCAGCTAACCTGAAACTGGAGATGGTATGGTTTATGGTAGGTGCGCTTACTTATTTTAAAAAAATTGTACATTTTAAATTCTTAAAATGTAAATGAAAAAAGCATTAGGAAACCTAAACACGTTAAAGGTCTCCATAATGTTTTCAAGTGCGTTTGATGTCTGGAAAACCACGCTTGGTCAGAAGGTGAGACTAAGGCCTGAACAACTCTCATTCTGAGAGGAGACCCATCTCCCAAGAGTGTAACGGAGGCTTGTTAGTAATAATAATCATAAATAGGAAATGAAATCCCTTTAATATTATAATTTAATCCTAAATAAGAAAAAGTACCGAGCAATAAAGGACCAGCCTGATGATGTAAGCGTTAAGGCGTAATTTATACGTTGCTGGAATAAAAATTAATTATTCTGGCAGGTACAGTTTTATTTGGGCGCCACATGTACAATTACGAAGGCCAGTAGTTTACGAGGGTTTTGTTAACGCATGTACCGCCATCATTACTACGTGACCAATGTGGATGGGTAGTAAAGAACTTTCCTCAATTGTGTTCGCCAAACAGTCGAAGTTGCTCTTCTGGGTGCCGTTAGGTTACTTCGAGAATTTGTCGTCTCATATAACTTAACGTAATTTACACAATAATCAACTGAAACTATCCGAGGATTGTTGTAAATCCTAATATTGTATTGTGATGATCCGATTCTCAGCTTACAACGGGTGAACCAATGACGATTGATTCCTTGGCGTTTCGGGTACCGTACGGTCTATGAAAGTCAGTTTATTAATGAAAATTTTATATTGTGTAGAGTAGTATTTCGTCAATCGACCTGATTTAATTGTTTAAATAATCGTCCTACACAAGATCTGCAATGATAAATGGTCCGATAACTTATAAAGCATATGTTTATTGAAACAAAAGCCTTCAATATACATATTTATAGTTTGTATACATATTTTACAGACTGTGGGCTCACTGGCTAGCCAATGGAACACCCCATTTAAGGGGCTTTAAACCCGATCCTGTCTATTAAACAAGAACTATGTTGTTGGGACTATAATTCTTAATACTGTTGGCGTAATTTATGCCATCTACGAAAAGGTCTGGCCCCGAGATGCGATTACGTATTCGTTAACGGGATAGAAATTATTTAACATAACATTGACGTAACGATCGAACGAAATTATGTTTTTTCGAGACTTAATAAACCTTAATTATAATATACTTAACACAAATTATAATATATCAATCAATGCACATAGTAATATAAGGAAGAGTGTGAAAAGAATTTCATAAGCTACAAATTATAAAGCTTAATATAAGAAGTTATTAGTTTAATATCTCGCGGCTCATCTTTTTGCACGTGATTAGGATTATTCAGGCTTCATAACATTAGTGCAAATTCTTAACAAAGACACTCCATATCTTAATATCTACACAATATAACATTGTTATATTAAATGAAAAAAAAAAGGTTTTTATTATCATATAAGAAACAGATTTTAAAAGGAGATAACAATTATGAAAGACTTGTAATATATGACAAAAGACTTGAGAAAAAGAACAAGGGGGAAGCAAGGAGAAGTGAAAATTAAAACTGAATAGAATTACAAAGTACGTTGCTATTCGTTACATTAATACAGTGGCGGACACGAAAACTCCATAACTATCCCTTATTCAAATTTATTGTCCCGCACTTAACATACTTGGTTCACCATCAACGTGTAAACTGAAAGCGAACATCGTACAGAACTCTGTATATTTTCATTGCAATTCTTGGTAAACAACCCTTAAGTAGTTCCTCATTTAGTTAAGAAATATTTGCAAAAGTAATTTTTATCCATAAGTAAATGTAAGATAAACGTTTTAATAATTCTTTGTACAGGTCAAAGATACAGTTTGTAGTTGAAGAAACCAGTTTCACTGCATACGTATCTGTGATTCTTATACGGTGGAAGATTGGTTTTAGGTTTCAGCAGAAAAACGGGTGTATAAGGCAGGAATGTGCTCCCGGCGTCTATGATTTATCAACAAAGATAATATATGACTCTTCAAGGCGCGAATACAATGAATAAGTTCACGTCTAGGCATGCATCTTAGGAAGCATCTTCCTTTCCCCTCAGATGCCATTCCTTCTGACTTCCGGCTCTCATTCCTAGCAGCCAAGCCATAATAATAATAATAAAAGATGTACTTTTCAGAGTTAACTTTCTTTGTCTTACACGCATCAAGTGAAACTTGAAATTTGTTTCTGTAGCTAAGCGATAAGTTTTATGTTCGCTCCTCGTTACTTGTTCGTAGTGAGACATTTTGGTAACATTCGTTTTCCGTTGGTCGCGACCGTTGAACCTAGCAAGCGCATTTCGTACTTTTGCGGAACTTATTACAAGCGCTTCCAGCCACAAATGCACTTGTTGTCATATTCTCACTCTGGGCAACTAGTCGTGTAA
Organism: Oxynetra stangelandi; assembly: GCA_018239345.1. Lineage (NCBI taxonomy): Eukaryota > Metazoa > Arthropoda > Insecta > Lepidoptera > Hesperiidae > Oxynetra > Oxynetra stangelandi. The sequence continues at coordinate 7,058 of DVPR01001637.1, read as the reverse complement.
ACTAAATGATAAACAGGCGTTGATGTTCTTTTCTTTTTTATTACATTATTCATAGCATTTCATTAATAAGAGGTACTCGCGAAGACCATAATATTTTTCATATTTATTTACAGCATCCTCTTTATCCCGCTTTACTGTTTAACCTACTATTTCGGATCCTCCATTGTGCCGCATTATACGGTATGCTATATTAACAATGGATGTATTTCACTTAAGCTTTTAACTTAAAATTCCAAATAACCTTAACAACCCAGTCCAACAGGAAGAATATAATGTTCTATTGCTTAAGGTTACAACCATATTGCTAGTTTAATAACTGTGCACGCTGTGTTTGTTTACCTGTGAGTGATTGTGCTCTTAGCCTTCTATTACTTTGTATGTACACTCGTATATATTTATTTTAAGTAATATTGTTAGGAAACCAAGTTAATAAATAATAAAATAAAACAAAAGGTGTTCGTTATTTATTTATAGTTACACGCTCTTAAGCATTTTCTCACGAGACTGTACAACTTTTCCGCTGCATTGTACTGCGTTGCGGAATTAATAATATTCAGTGTTGCAGACGGTGCACTTGTTGACTTATGGTGGCTAATATTTGATCGTTTTATTCTATGATTATATATAAAATTACGTTTCATATTTGTCCATCCATTCCATCCGGTGAAATTTGAGTCAAATTTATCACGAAGCTAGTCTTATCACTATGTGCTGAATACTTACACATGCGGCATTAAGAAATTTTGAAATGATGGTAAAAATAAATCATACATTCGGCTTATCTAAACGAAGATGTTAATAGTATCTTATGTTTAGGTATTATATGATATGCCAGATTGTTACTACGAATGGATTAAATACATGTTTTTGTAAATTAAACTGTATTAAGATAATAATGTAGTTAATGGAAACGATAGATGTTTTGGGGTTTATATAAAATAAAATCGCTTAGATCTCATTCAAAATAAGTTTGGCATATCTCCATATATTTAAAAAAAATTAACTGCCTTCATGTTTTCATAAGAAATTTGATTTCTCATACATTTAGTATGAGAAATAAAATTTCTAATATTCTTACGGGAATTGTATTTAAACAAATAAATAAAAAATATCATAATTTAATAATGTAAATGTAACAATATAACAAGTTGTTAAAAAGAACAAAAATTGTTATGGTAACAATATAATAAAGCTTTTATACAGCAATATATAAACAAAAATAAACACTTCGTGGAACATAATAGGAACAAATGTTAACATTGCGACCTACGATTCGCTTACTAGCTTTGTTCATGCTGGAACAACACGCGTAAACAAAGAAAATGTTCTCGTGTTCATGAAAACGTTCAATTACATGAATTTATAACTGGAAAGTGTAATGTAACATTTTTGTAACTCCAAACGACGTATCACGATGGAGTATGCTAACTTATGTTCGCCTCTCATAATTAATTTTGCGTTATGAACCTTAATAGTTCCGTGACCTTTGTACAAAAGAATTTTTTTTTTTTTTCATGTTAAAATTGTTTTAATCACATCCATTTTTTTCTTTATATTATTTCTTGTACGTTCACATTATAAGTATGCCAAGGAAAATTTGTTATTGCATTTTATGTCAATTAAAATAGTGATTGTAAAACCTCGAGACACGCGTTATCCGATCGCAAGCTAGGCGGAGTCTGTGGTATGGTGACCATATGACTTATTATTTGTAAAGACAATATGTTCCACCGTTCTCCCTGAGATCTCTCCTGATAAATGAGAACGTTTCCTTTCCACGTGCTCATATTTATATCCGACCATCTCCATATCAGCATTGCTGTTTTTTGTCAATGCATTCTATGACAGAAGGCATTATTAGCGTCCAGTGTTTTATGATACATTGCTTTACAAGTTTAATGAAAGTTGTAACCTTTGTTCTGTTGTAATCTTCAAAAAGAATATTGTAAATATTAGCTTCCCTATAACCGCGTATGAACACAAGATTGAAGAGCTCGTTCTTTATCAAAATTTTTCTTACTCGAGAACAGTTTGTACCGAAAAGCAGTAGACCAAGGGATTTGTAGGCAACGTCTCTGCTGAAAACAAAAACTTTTGGAGCCACAGCAAAATCGTTTGACAGTCTCAGGACTACATTTGGTGAGACATTTTATAAAGTTCGTATACTTTAAAAATGGTAATAAATTAGCCAATATTTTTTATTCCAACAAATTTAGTTTGCGATCATAAACGGGTTGTTCAATTGTAGAGTAATTTAATTTACAATTATTCATGGACATGAAAGCACGATTGTCGTCGCTATTGCGATGTCGACTTTTAAAGAAATGCTCTTCTAGAACCTTTTAGAATAACATCATGTCGGGACTGTGCGATCACGACAAACGGAACCTTGTTGAATAATTTATATTCGCGCGGTAATATTAAAGCGTAACAGTAAAGGAGGTATTGAAGTACATTTACAAAATTCAATTATTAGTACTTATGGATTTCATTAATAACATTCTACTTATCTTTAATATTATAAATTAAATCTAACAAACATAACACGATTGTAATAGATATGATACTGTAACGAAGTGCAAAAAACATACGCGTCGAATTGAGTACCTCCTTCTTATTTGAAGTCGGTTAAAATACCATGAGATTTGCTAATTTGTCTCTCGCTTTGACGCTGCTCGCAGATTCTTTGATCGCCCATACATTATAAAACTTCGCAATAGCTCGGAATTGAGTTTCCTTCGAAACTCTAAAAAGCAGTCGTATATCCAAGGCACACATCAACGATACTAATTTCCAAATTCAAAACAGACAAAACTATGTTCATTCGTTCATTCAAAACACTGTCTGCCCGGGGTTCAAGTCAGACTGGCTTAATTAGCGTCGTGCCAAATGGATTGTCAATATTACCGCTGTTATACAAGATAAGCTTTATATTTTCAAAAGCCCGTATGTTTCTCCGGCAATGGCAGAGCGGGTTACGTCGGCAATCGATAACGGTCGCTGGCGGAACGCGGTTTGTATGCAAAGACTGTAGTAACCATAGCGTCTTCTCCGTGTTTGCCATACCTATCACGCGATGTTATTAATTGTGTGCAAAACGCATGTAAAATCCGCAAACCCTGAATTGGTCAGCGTGGTACACGGCTACTGTTCATTATCGGAGGAGATAAGCAGCGGATATCTTTCTAGATCGATTAACAGAAGACTCTATGCCTAATTTAATTTTAATTTCCAAGAGCAGAACAATTTAATAAAGATTCGACACATCAAAAAGTAATACATAAAAAGAAAATAGTCATTGGCATAAAAAAACTTCTGAAATATAATTCTATGTCATTACTATTTAATAACGCAAGACTAATGTATCCTACGTGTGTTATAAGAGAGAGATTCAAGGCAAAGGTATGATAAACCTTTTTGAATCCGCCAACCAGTGGGTAACAGTGATGTGGAAACACGGCAAAAACTCACCCAGCTAGTGCCGGTCGGCATGTTTACGTTAGATGCAACAGAAATGGAAGTAACAGAGACATTTTTAAACTATTACCGGATGACAAAACCACAACAGGTTACAAGATAACAAGGGCCGCACTCCATAACGAAAGATACTTGCTTTGTGTCTCTGTTGAACGCATTGTGGCAGTGACGGTTTAGCTGACCTGCTTTCTTGTGTAAGGACATTCAGAGCACAATGGATGTGCCTACGGTAAGCTTTAATTTTATATGAGCACGGTGGCTTTGGTTCGCGGTTATAGAACGTAAACTACGTGTATAGTGTATTAAGTGGGCCTGATCGAAAAGATACGTTATGTTATCGATTTTCATTGTTATCGGAAATTGGAAACTTTTAAGACTTTTATGTAAACATATGACAGATTGGTCACCTTAAACTCTCTGCTAATCTTCTTTCTTGTACGGTAGTGTTATTTTTTAAAAGTTTCAAGTAATTTGATTCGACCATTCGCCACCTTTTATTGCTGCTAAAAAGTAGATGCATAGTTCAGATTATGCACAATGAGCGGCATGTGAGACTTTTTTGGTCGTCCCGCCGAGGTTTCAATACAACTTAACGCCAAAATTTGTTGTTAAACAGTATTTCCATTAAACTTACTAAAACTAAAATTATATTTCCCGATGTGAATGTACATTTTAAGCAGATAGAGTTTCTCATGGGAAACAGTAATACAAAACAGTGAATAAAGTAAGATATTATACCCGAACGGGCTTAGGTAAAAATTATTGTAATCCTTCTGACCTGTTTTCCAAAGAAAAGGCCTCTGTGCCGTGAAACACAATGCAATATTCAAATGCTTCATTTATTTCAACTGCATACTTTTTATACATATTAAATGCAGCCATTCCAAAGAGACGGAGAAGGAAAATAATTATCATATTCAGAACGTATGTATGGTATATTCAAAACAGGGTTTGGTTTTAAATGACTAGGGTTAAGGAGCGGGCCAACCCACACATCCATAGCTAAGGATTACATGGCGGTGTTTATTTATACCATAATATTCTGACTAAAGTTGATGTCTACGTCATAACTGTGTATGAGACAAAATCAAAATTTGATTCAAAATATGACTGACTAAGACGGATACTTACAATAATTTTAATATTAATAACGAATGTTGTGTACTACCATTTGTATAGAGTTTTTTTATGCATATAAAAGCTAATCTCGTTACGACAGTTCATTTAGAGCTGCATGCCTGTAAGTGACTATTTTAGAGGTTTAACGGGTGACTGGTTGCATTTCTGACACTTTTATTGCTCCGTTGAAGAGAAATGAGAAGGTAAAGGTAAATAATTTGTTGGCCACTCTGATTAAGTGTGGACTTCACACACTTTAGAGAACTTAAGGAAAACTTCAAGGGATGCACGTTCAATATATTTTTCTACATCGTTATAAGCAATTTAGTTGCAGTTAATAATAATGCACATTACTGTACAGAGAGATGCACGTGTTTTGATTTTACTTCTGGCGCGCGAGGATTACAATAAATAACCCAACGAAAAATATATATATATGAAGAAATCAAAAACAAAAAAAATATATATAAAAAATACCAAAAAATAAAAATAATAAGAATTTAGTACGTAGCAGTTTACTTCGTGGATCTACAAATATATTATAATAGACATTCTTATATCCGTTAGGGCGCAGCTCGTAGCCCGGGGCTGTATCGTGACTGCATACCATTACTTCAATTAGCCCAATAAATAGTTTGGAGTCAACAAGAGCCCGTAATAAGCATTACTGTTACAGTGTATTGCTTGATATACAATATTTTTAAACGCGATTCCACCGTACCTCAGCGCGATAAGGGTTAGTGGGGAAACTCACGCGGTAGCAAAAATAATAATATATAGAATAATAATAATATTATTAACACTTCACACTTTATGAACCCATGTAGGGATTTACTCCACTGTGGTCATTAAGGACACACACGCATATTCGCGTACACGCACATGTGCGTGTATATACGTGTACATAATATGTACTCAACGCACTCACTCAAATACAAACATAAAATCATCCAAGCATCCATCTGAATGTCAACAGTAGTATAGTAAATATTTTTGTTTTTATTAAATATATATAAATAATAATATTTCTTAATAATGGTCTATATTAAGAGATATTATTATTTAAGGTTTGAGCTTTTAGATCGAGCTTAATCAAATGAAGAAATGTACTTAACATAAAATATATTGTATGTTGGTATCTTTGTTCAAAGGCAATTTTTTAAAGTGGTCTTTACCTATAATTATAATGAGACATACTTGTTTTCTGTATAATTTTTTATCTGTAACTTATTGTTGGTGTACCTACATTGTATTGGTGGTCTATGAATAAATATATCAATAAAACTCAAATGTAAATATAGAACTTATCGTTTCTTAATACAAAACATTTATTAATACCAACAAAGTTTATAAATCAACGAAGCATTCTTATACTACAATTTATTAGTAGCTGATTTAAATAAATATGTATATTTTATATAACAAAACAGACCCCAACGTGTAACATATGAATATAATATTAATATTTTGTTGGTCGCGTGCAAATTTGACCTTCATTTTTGAATGGATACACATAAAATGTTTGACTTTATTTATATTTTACTAGTGAAGAATTATCAGCACCTACATACATACACACACAAAGGCGTACATGAATACATGCACACACTCATGCATTACTGTTGCATATTATTTCTGTAAACTTTTTAACTTCTTAATTGCGTTCATATGAAATCTCACTGCTTCAGGACTCCACTCGTTTAAATTCAATGTCACTCGTCCTGTCACTTAAGGGCGTCCAGCTATTTATTAAATACTTTAATAATTATATTAAAGACAACGTCGATATTAAAAAAATAAATGAATAAATAAATAACCGTCACACCAGGTCCCTAGCGGGGTAGGTAGAGAGCACCGAGTGCTGCAGTGTCTGTCTTAACAAACCTGACGTGCTTCGTCTACATTAATCAGTCTCCTCGTGCATACACACCGGTTTCGGAGGCTCATGACTCCCCCATAAGCCAAAATATTACCTATTTGGTCGAGATAGGTGAGTCTTGGCCTTCCTCGGCACCTACGTCCATCAACACTCGCACGATTAAAAAAATATAAGTTTTTAAGCACTGATACAAAAATTATTAAAATGGAAATTGGTTAATTAATTATTATAGTAAAATTGATAAGAGAAAATTAATTTCACATTCAGGCTACTTGTAACATATTCAATTTCCTGTATATTTAAAATTTCATTAATGAACAGTCATTTGCTATTTATATCTATTGTAATATAAACGCATAACCCAAAACAGATAGAAGGCACAAACCACAACCTCAACACTCATTGGGTGTAACAGTAACCTGCGAATGATAACAAAAGGTATAATCGACCCGGCCATATTAATTAATTACGCGAGCCTACGAAAATAGCTCCCATATTGGAGATCATTAAATCGAAGCCGAGCGTCAGGATCTACATTTGATAAGCTTATTACTGCCGCAAATACCGTGAAATTAATTAGCCC
>DVPR01001636.1:0-10590 GCA_018239345.1 Oxynetra stangelandi | reverse complement strand
CTTTGATATCTTAGCAAAGTAAATGACAATATTCCTAATGATAACAAAATTATAATAACTTACATTGTCTAGTTTTTGAGCAACAAAATTGTCCGGCTTGCATTGCAGCAACTGAATTGCTAAGTTCATATCATTCTTATATCTTTCCTGTAAATTAATAAACTAATATTAGAAATACATCAACGAAAAGATAACATAGGGATAAATTTAATTAATTTTCAATGATACATGAACAAGTCGTATCGCACTGCAACGGATTATTGCAAATTATTTTATTAAAAATGGATCTCCGCACAGTAATACCTGATACATTTAACTAAGACAACATATTAGGACAACACTCTTACATTTTCCTTCTGTAACATACTGTAATTGTGTTTGGACTCCGCCAATCGCACGGACAGGGTAGCAATATCCTTGGTTAACTGACTCTTTTCACTCTTCATCTTATCAACCATCTGCAGCAACTTATCCTCTAGCACTTGATTTAACTTCTGCACTCTCTTATGTGAATCATACAATCTGGAAATTATAGTAACATAAATAAAAAAAGAACATTTCCTTTGAATTTAATATTCAAGTATTGTGTGAAATTAAATCATTGTGATATCATTAATACATAGACTACAGTCATTTTTAATGGAATGTAAAAATCTTTATTGTCCGAGTCACAACCAACATTCCTCATCTTACAGTCTTTGAGTGAGCTTCTGTTACCCAAACAATCGAATCATTAGTATGCAAAAGATACCATAACTATATATAAATTTAAGCTCCGATCAAAGCATTACATTATAGAACTATCTGGAAGATGGAAATTTTAACAGACTGTGATCCATTCTGACGTATTACTATTACTAATTTTACTAATTTTAATTTTAATACTGTACATGAGAGACCTTGAACATAATACACCTGTTATAAATAATGTCTCATTAGAACTGTATGTATAGATGTAATTGATATGAAAACAATACAAACATATGTAATTGGTATCAAAACTACTTAAGTAGTAAATGTCAACTAAATGGTATTAAGATTTTATCAGTTTAGATTTATCCATATAAAAAAAAAATTCTATATAAAATTGACTTTTATCAAACCAATCAATTAATGTAATATGAAAGACCACATATAAAGAGTCGTCTAGTTTCCCAGAATAATAAATATTAAAAAAAATCTTTTTATGTCACAACAGTGGCAAACGGGCATACAGCAGTCTTAAGCGGTTGCTGCGACCCATAAACATGCAAACAACCTCAAACAGGACTTTAGAAATGGGATTAATAGCATCAATTAGCTACTAGGTGTAATTAATCAATGATATTATTTAAATAAATAAATAACCGTCACACCAGGTCTCTAGCGGGGTAGGCAGAGAGCACCGAGTTGCTTTCAAATACTGAGCCAATGCACATATTTTATTTTTACTGTATAAATATCTCTGATCAAATTACATTTATATGTAGGTAATAAATAATAAATATAAATAACCGTCACACCAGGTCCCTAGTGGGGTAGGCAGAGAGCACCAAGTGCCAAACATCTATGTCCTTACAAAGCTGACCTGCTTCGTCGACTGTTAATAATATTAGTCCAATTAGTAATGGCAGGTCAGAGGAGTGATACTACCTCTAGTATACACGTGGACCGGCACCCACACCCTTGAGGTCAAAACAAAAATTGCTATAATAACAAACTATAATAACAATTTCCCCAGGTGAACTGCATATATGTACCATGGCATTCCATTGCAATGCAGCCAACAATATTACCTCTCATACTTCTCCCTCCAGGTATCAAGTTGTTCTTCCAAATCGTTGGCCCTCGAAGTGCACTTGTAGAACTCGTTCTCGAGTGCTACAAAGTGTTCGTCCCTGTCTGCAATGTGACGCCGCAGATGCTCCAATTCTGTGCGCAACTGGATCTCATCCACACCATCTTTACATTCCTATCGATTGTGGTGCGAGAACAAAATAAAATATGAACAAGCCAGTGATGTGTAATTATTATACATCTGTTATTAAACAAGTGTACGCTTGTAATGACAAATTAATGACAGTCAGACCATAACATAAATTAACATTCGTTATCAATAAGTTATGTAGGGGATTGATGATTTTAAGATTCTTTAATTAAACCTATTAAAATCGAACCTTATGAAAAAAACATTTATGTGGTCGTAGACAAATAATGTGGGCCAAATAGCGATTGCTAACTAGGTGAACAAAAACTCAAGTAAATGTCAAATGGGCACTTTATTTTTTCTTTATAAAAGTAAATGATTAAAATGTTCTTTAATGGCAGTTACTTATTTTAATAACAAATGGAAGGATTTACCACCAAACTATGTCTACATTTGGGTGTAAATTCATTAATAAGGATATCCATATTGTAATGTAATGGCAATAACTAATTTTATTAAATGATGAGGAATGTAAGCTTTTGACACCAAACCGGTTCTATAATAGAGCGTACATACATTTTGTATACTGTATAAAAAATCTATGTAACCTCATAACTAAGACAAGTATCTAATAAAATCATGCATAAATAACACTTTTTAAATTAGTTATATAGTAAATATTTTGATCACATAATACTCAACACACATTGCCTTAGTTAAATTTTAACAATAACTTCTAATATTAGACCACATTTTCTACTTATGTATGTATGTGAACAAACTTTACACTTAACTTTTAAAAAATACATCCAATTGGTACTATTGTCTTTAACAGAACAGTAAAAATCTTTTATATTACGGTCCAACTATACAACGGATGAAACGTGAAATCATCACAGAACTGATAATATGCAGCAAATCAAAGAAGAAAAGCAGTGCAAATTCCATTTTAAACATGTCACGTGGAAACAGAGTACCCTTAAGTCAAGTGTTTTTAAAATTAAACCCAATAATGGTGTAACTCAAAGGATAAAATAATAGTATGTTACAGAAAGTTAGTACAATATATTAATTTTAAAAATCTATAACATATTTACTATTTTCTGCATATCACAAAATGTCCGCTTATTATGGCTTAGTAAAATAATGCTTTCCAATCTCATTAAATTCAAACTTTATAATAATATTAAATCATTTTTTTGTCACACTATAAAAAGTCATATTGAATGAATGCTGGGAACTAGGTACAATTGCATTATTTCTAAGCCTCGAGATACATTTGTTTATTTATTTATAACATGACTAATCATATACTGACTGTAACATTGAAATATTTATATAAATCTTTATTAATTCTTTCACTAATTGTATAGTTTTGTCTACGAAGGCTTGTTTTAGTGAGAAATGGGAAACCTGGAAGGATCATGGTACATTATACCGAAATGATTAAGAAATAACAGCTGTCTAGAGCGCTTAACTATCTTCACAACAGAACCCAGGAGTTGCTACTATGTTGATTGTCAATTGTTATCATGATTCGGAAAAAATAAAATATTCGATTTATTATCACATAGGTGCACTATATTCAATTGGTTGTATACATTCAAATGGTTTTCGCCCTGATTATATCTATACCTAATATTATATTAAATATAGAAAAAAGAAAACGAAAATGCATCACCAATTTTTACCTTACAGGGGGAGGTCTTAGTGTTTTCATCCATAACTACGTTTAATGTATATCACATTATGCCACATCCAATTTGTTGTGTAAACTTAGCCACATCACACGAGGTGTTTAACAAAATAGCTATTTTATCAATAAGCCACTGTTCAAAAGAAATAAAAGAAAAATCAATCCGGACACGCAACGTGCGATATTTACTTTTGATTTCACGAAAAAATCAGCCAATACTATTTCTCGACACGTGTTACATGAAAAGCCCCAAATAGTGTTAAAAATCCAAAGAAAAATATATTGGAACTCCCAAATTATTTCGATTAATGCTGGGAGCAGAACCGAACATCTTCGAGACAAACGTAATTGACGTATTGACATTTACATTTTCCGTACACAGATAGAGTAGAGATATTTCTCTGTATTATCAGTAAATAAATATTTTTAATCTACGTTCGGTATGTAATTTAATTAAGATTATGGTTCGTTTATTCGCTGTTTAAATTAAACTTAAATATCTTATCAAATGCATCCACATATTACTTTCTACATGGTTAAGGTTGAACAATTCATCAACTACGAAATATAACCCTTGATGTATTAAAAATTTGCAGTCTATATTTCAAATATGTAGCTGTGAATTAAATTCAAAAACCTGAATAATTTCCCCTTCAAATAACCCATTCAAAACAAACAAATATCAACATGGTTCATTTTCTTAGAAAAATAACATTTTTAGCTTAATGACGAATGCGAAGCAATTGCGCGTGTCCTATTTTTCGTCTTTCCGTAGGTAAAAGTACAGAAAGATATTTTTAAATGTGTAATATCTAAAAGGTGTACTGTTTAATAAGTACGTAACAAAACTAAAATAGTTGTATTGATATTTTGCCTCTAGTGTATAATTTTTTATGTTTGCTTTATATTTATTAGCTATTATTGCGGTGATGCTTTATAGTGGGAACCTTTGCATATGATGTACGTTTTAAAAATGTCCACCGAAATTTTGAAAAATAACATTTTTGAAAGTACAAGACAAATTCAAAAATATTGCTATATACCGGTTTCAATACTAATTAGCTATTTTTAGAACATTAAAACGGGCGGTAACAATTTTTTCTACATAAGTAAGATTACCCCAGTTAATTTTCTTCCTTTCAACATAGATAAATGTACTTCTTTTTTCCTATTTATGGCTTATTACTGCATTGTGTACCAAATCTTAACTTTGTTTGTCATAGTTATAATTTAAAAAATGATTGTCGATCCTGTACTGCTATTGCATCTTATAGCTACAGTCCTACAACGATAATGTTCATACATGTGCTCTCTGTTATGTCTGATTATGTAGGTATGTATACAAGTTGTCCACATGTCCGAAGGATAAAAATTAATGGAGCGTTGTGTTTCTAATTGTTTTTTATATTGAATAATAAATATAATATGAATAATAAATATAACTAAATAAAATGAAACTTACAAATAATTGACACTCTACAATCATGTGATGATCCTTATGAACACATAGTAGATAAGGTATTTTGACTGTTAATATATAGCATTTCTAACTCATGTATTTTTTGAAATTTAATTCAATCTGAGAGCGCCCCCTAACAAATTTTTGTAAACTTTTTCAAAAGAAAATGAAACACTCAAGGTCGTTGTCTAAGTGTGTATGCAACGTATTTTACGGGGAATAAAGACGTCTGAAATAGCGCGATAAAAATAAATAATTGACAGAGGTGCGTCGTCAGAGAGTAACGTGCACTCGGCAATACTGTGCTTACTTCAAGCGTCGACACACGTCTGGAGCTGACGGGATATCTATTTCGGGAACACCGGCCTCATACTAATGCTGATCCAACAGCCGACACTCCTTTGTCTTATTAAAAATATATCGGTCATTACCTATATCAAAGTACGTAGTTTATAAAAGCATTCCAAAATGGGAAACATCCTCAGTGCTATCCCGACAGGAGGGCAAGACGCAATCTCTGGTAACAACGTATCAAGTGAAAGCCAAACAATGGACGACGTCAGTGCATCTCGTGATAGCGATGAAAGGGAAAATGCTGAAGAACAGTTTCATGACACCATATGTGAGGATAACGACCAGGCTCGGGCTAAAGTGAAAGAAGATGAAATGAACGAATTTAGGAAACAATTAAACATAAAACGCGAACAACGAAGAGAAATATTGGCTCGACATCGATCTGAGAAGAAGAGCTTAGAGAAAGCTCTGGAAGAAGAAAAGAACACGAAAATACAGTTAATTGAAAAGAATAGATTACTTCAAGAGTTATTACTTAAGCACAAAATTGAAATTCCCGATAATATAGTTAATGCAGGGGATTGTGACCTTTTTCATGTGATAAATCAAATGAAAGTAGAATTTGAGACATTAAAATCCAATAATAATAGGCTACGATGTGATTTAACGGAGTCAAATAATGCACTTCAAGCTGCATACTCCGACATCACTGATTTAAGTGCACAGAATACAGAGTCCATTAAACAAATAAATGCACTAAAAGAAGTGGTAGCCGTTAGTAAGACAATGATAAACCTTCGTGAACAACAGCTCAACCAGGTAAGAATATTTCTGAAAATAAATAATAACTTCTGAACAAATCCGAAGAAGCGAAGTGTATTAAGCTAAAAGACACATACCTGCTTGGGAGAAAGAGTGCGTTTGTTTTCAGCTCGTGCTCAGTGCTGAAATACTGGCTTACATCCAATTAGATTTGTATATTTTTTATATTTTACATCTTACATCCTTACCGTAGCCCAGTATTTCATTGATATATAATAAAAAAAAATATTTATAAACATCAGCCATCTGAAAATTATCATCTTTCATCTTATTTGAGATTATTTGAAATTAATAACAGCTTTCAACTTGAATTTAGTCAAATTTGAAAAGAAGTCTACAACATTTTATTAACAAGACCAAAAAATTATAATAATATTTTGTGGCCAGTGTTACGCAAATTTAATTATATCTAGGTATACGTACTCATAATAATACTTACTCAAATTTCACTGTTTAACTCATGTACAAATTCGATTTTCTAACACGAATAAGGTACAATTTATTGTTATCGTCAGTGTAACACGTCTAAGATATAAATCTATAACCACACACACTTCTTTTTGCACGTGTTGCAAAATTCAATTTCTTTAATGAACTGTCTTGCAAAGATTTTTTGCATATTTTTATGGGTATATATTTTCAAAGCCAGTTCATTCAGAGTTGCAGAGCAGTTGCACAGTTTAATAAAATTGAACATTTTATTTATTTTTCAATGCCAGTAAAGGCAAACGACCTATACGTCGTACTTCTGCCGGTCAGGGACCGCCTCGACACAGCGTCTGCATGCGTCGCAACCCTCCTTCGTGTCGTTGGCACAGGATCTTGACAGTCCGCCAAGCAGTCGAGCACTGCACAATTTATAGCATATTACCATTGTTACTACAACGAGGTTGTGACGATGTGAATCGTCATAATAGCGACGATTGCTTTGTAATTACATTTAATAGACAATTATACATATTTCAACAGCTTAAAAACAAATTGAATGAAATTGAACAATCATTGGCCGATAGAGAGACCAATATTTTGTCGGTGGACCTAAAGCAAGAGTATGAGCGTCAGTTGCAAAACATTCGAACATTACGTGGCCTTTATGAGGAACGGGCGCGGCTGGCTGAGGCCACGCGGCAGGCTCTAGTACGAGAACTCGACGAACAGAAGTTACTTAAGCAAGCAGAAATTAACAAGTACGTTTTAATTTAAATAATATCATTAATTACTCGACATTTCATTACATTTTAAATCGATGAAAAATCATTTTAATTTACGTATATAAAATCCATATTTAATGCATAAATATATCAAAATAAAAACTTTCCTTATTTTCAGATGCAAAACACTTGCCGATAATGTGGAAGAGCTTGAGGCAAAAGTTAGTTCCTTAGAAAGTACTATTGAAGATAAAAACAATCAGATCGCATCATGCCAGGAAGAAAGTCGGGGCTTAAAAGCTGAAATGGAAGTCGTTAATAAGGTCAATATTATCGCCGATGAACATGTTTAATTAATGAACGGTATTTTATAAATTGTATATTTACTAATTTCGTTGATTTTGTTTTATAGCTTTTTTCACAAGTGCTTTTAGGATATAAATCGAAAAAGGATCTGGATCAACTTGTACATCGGCTCGAAGAAAATCACGGTTTACTAACACATATGGCAGAAAGGGAAAATGATTCTGAATCGTCTTCCGCTTTGCCTAAGTTGCTATTGGAAATAGTGAGTCAAGTAGACGAGAAAGAGAGCAATGACGCCGAAGTTGAACAGAAAAGCGAACACTTAGGAATGGGAGATATCCAAGATATAACAATCAATGATATGGGTATTGATTTTTTTCTCTTTGTTATTCAGTTTAGTTCATAACCTGTTCAGTTCAAATCAACGTCATCAAATCAACACCAGTTAAATGACCCATTCATATTTTTACTTCCACATTTTAGCCGAGCAGACACCATCAAACACTTCAGCTGAAGAAATCGTTAAAAATTTGCCAAAGGTGTGGCGTGTCCTAATAGAGCTCTTGAGTCATCAAAGCGAAGCAGATACTAATACGGCTGATAAAGTAACAACATGTTACAAATCCGTTGAGACCAAGTCCGGTCCAGTTTTAGTACCAAGCGTTAGTCAAACATATATTAGGCTAAAGGTGAGTCAATCATATTATTAAATATGTCATTATCTTTTTCAATTTGTGAGTCACTGATTTCATGAGAATAAAAATACGTTCATGACCAACGGTCTTGTACCACTCATAAAAATTCAGATTACTCTTTTGGTACGAAGCCAAAAACAATTACGAATTTCTTTAAACTCGAACAAAAACATTTTACAGAAAGTTTGTAATAGAAAGTGTTTATCATATTTTTATATTATGCTTATATTTTCAGGATCTGATTATTGAAAAATTATCATTAATAAAAGAGGTAAACCGAATGAAGCAGTTAAACACTCATTTAGAATCACGTTTAGGGGAACAAGAAAGGAGACTTTGCCTCGTAACTACAGAACTAAGCAAAACGTGGCATGTCGTTGGCCGGTTACGTAGACATCATCATCAGTTACATACACACGAAAAAATACTTAAGTATGAATTGCAACAAAAGAGAAAACTGTTAAACGAGCTTAAAGAAGAACTTGAATATTGTAGAGAGAAATGGGAACAAGCTCGCGAAAAAAATACTCAATCTGAAAAAGATTGGAAAAAATTACGAACTGAGTTTTCAAATAGAAAGGTTAAGCCTGGTTCCATGTCATTAAACAATTCAGCTGAGAGTGGTTATAGTGACGAAAGACCATCAGATGAATCATCAGAGTCCAATGATGAAAGTGAATATATAACGGAACCCAAGGTAAGATGTAAGAAAAAAATAAAAAAGTCTTTTGAGACAGTATTGGACTCAAGTACCGATTTCAATTTAGCTGCGGAAAGAGAAGATCCAGCTAGTGATTTATTAGATGTAGCCGATTTACCACTTGATACTCAAGATGAAGTCCATGAAACCCTTGATATATCTGATTCAAACAGCGAAAATCTACTCAAAAGTGATAAAATGTACGGAGAAACGGAAGATGAAATTGGAGATATCGGTAATGATTCTTGTGTTGAAGATACATCAGATCTTAGCCGCAAAAACTTAAATGCTGAAGTTAGCGCCAATCCAAATACGAATTTACCAGTAGTTATTGATCCCGCTGCAATTTTAAAAAGTATTCAAGAACAAAATGAGAGACTAGCTAAAAGGGACAAGAAATTAGAAACTTTGGAAAAGAGTGGGATTGCCTTATTAAAGAAAACTCAAACAATAGCTAAATATAGTGATCAAATAAATAATGCATTAGATCATCTTATTAATCGACCTTCATCAAGCAGACAATATAATTCACGGGGTTCAAATTCACCGAAAGATCCGGATAATGCTTCAAAACTAACTACAAATGTAATACTAGAAAAAGCTAATGAGAAGTTAACTGCGGAGGCCGAAAGTAAAGAGTCAAAAAATAACACGAACATAAATACAGAAGAATCTCAAACATTCAATGAAATAAATAAGGATCTTGAGGAAATATCCAAAAACAATGATAATAGCCAACCTTCATGTTCATTTGAAGTTGTTACCACCAAAGTATCAACAGTGGACTTTCAATCTTTAGACAACTTAAATCAGAACAATGAACAGCTTCAGGAGGAAGATGAGAGGCTTCACACCTTGACAAATGTGGAAAATGCAGACGAAATGAGCAACAGACTTACAAGACGGAATCAATATGTCGAAGAAACGGAAACCTCACACACTGGACAGGAAAACAGTGGCTCGACTGAAATTTCCGAAAACGGTCAAAGTAATATTACAGAAAATGTTGATGGCACATCAAGTACGTTTAACGATATAGATCATGAAACAAGGTTTGCGGCCCGAGATCTTCGGTTAAAGAGACTTGAAGAGCAAACAAAATCGCTCGTTAGTAAAGTCAATAAAACTACCTCTAAAGGAGTTAAAATTCATTATAAACTTGAAGAGTTACACAACATTTACGGCTCCGATCATTCTCGTTCTGGTACACCATCAGAAGAAAGCGAAGATATTTCTCAAGGTAAAGAACATAATAATAAGGAGAATGAACAAGAGTAATAAATGTTTCTTCTGTAATCTATGTATATTATGTTTATACATTAAAGATTAATTCGTAAATTTCTCATGTCTTTAAATAGATTTTTCTTCATATCACAAATTACTTTAACAAGTGAAGTAGTGACTTCTTAATTAAGGATACAATTATTTTTAATTTACGTTATTTTCTACTTGCCTCCATATAGATTGAGTATTATTTTTATTTTATAAATAAATAAATAACCGTCACGCCAGGTCCCTAGCGGGGTAGGCAGAGAGCACGGAGTGCCAAACATCTCTGTCC
>DVPR01001635.1:0-10591 GCA_018239345.1 Oxynetra stangelandi | reverse complement strand
CTTTCCATAAGGTGGGATAGCAGTCAAACGCGAGCCTATAGCTAAAAAAAAAAAACAAAAAGAATCTTATTTAACTTCACCTGCGTCTAAATACATACTGTAAGCATTTTTATTTTAGAATTGTTTATATAAAAAAATTATACACACAAATGAAATAGTGATACTAATAATTACAAACAAAATAATTAAGTCATATCGCACACGGCGATCATATTTCTGCATGCTGTACATGCATTGTGCGAGGCATCACCTGTTGGATTTTTCAATGACGCACAAATTCCGAATTTACTAGTTTTATTATATAAGTTATTTTTTAGTTATACAATTTTATAATGAAATTATACACCAGCCAACCGTGAAACTCACAGAACCGGAATCAAATTTAAACACTAATATAATGGCATCGATTTTTTCAAATTATATGAACCAAGGTGTAACATTGTTTTATTTCAAAAAAATGTAACCATTCAAAGAAGCAGTACAAATATTTCATACACTACACCACACAATATGTTTGAAGGGTTTTACGATAGTTCCAATGTAAAGCGATTTTACTTATCTACCATAAGATAATAAGGAAACTAGCGAACCGAGAACACGCTGAATAAGTTATTGTTTTGGAAAATATTTTCATAATCGTGCTATTATTTCATTAAATTCAAATGACGTTTACGAAATTACGAAAAGACGTTTACGATAATTATGTCGTGCCATACCGTATAGGCATACGGAACAGTCACAAGGGTGACAAGCCGGCGCAAAAAATCATGACAGAAGCAGCAAACGCCTAACGTCACGCTTACGTCCCGAAATCACTCCCAGGTGCATCGCTACCCCTCAGCGCTCGTCGGAACCTTCCACCTGTCTACCTACTGATTAAGGGTAGCTTGATATTTTGCACCCGTCACATGTGTCTGCATTCTTTAACTATAACATGAATAGCGCAAGGGTACGTGCAAATAATTTCGATTAACGTTCCATTCATATGCCTATTGAATTGATTCGTGGTATAATTTTACTAGCAAATCGTAAAATCGCCTCAACCCGAAAGCCAATACCGAAAGAAGTCACTAATACTTTTTACTTGACGTACAAACTTTGCTATTGTAATGCTGTGCAAACATTCAGTATGGAAGGTCTGTTGTCAGCATTATGTCTTTATATTCTCTATTGACGTTAATCTGAAACTATTTACCTATCTACCATTGCACAGTAGACCACCTAGTACACGAGGATATTGACGCATGTTACCGTTTATAAACATATTGACTCGTGGAAAGACACTGTTTGCTTCCTAAATAAATAAATAAAAATAATTGAAGAGCACCGTTGAACGTATAAAAAGTTTCCGTCTACCTACCTACGTGGAGTTGGTACCAAAGGTTTGAAAGCGTGATGCTTTCACCCGTCGAGCGCGTGTAACGGTGATTTTTTTTCTTCATCATGTCACACGAACAGGCCAGATACATTTCGACGTGTCAATCATTTATTAAAAAAAAATAGACTCGTTTTTTTATATCGAGTTCACGGATGTATCGTCAGAAATAGCGTTCGTCGGTTTGACGAGAAGAGATTGGCATCTTTATACATTGCTCGTTCAGCAACACAAATGACAAACAGAAGTGCAATTCGTTAGTTGTATACATTGCGCGTTCAGGAATAAAACTATAGAGTCCTAGAGGAAGACATATCGCATATCACTTTAGCTGTGTTTAAGGAAAAATGATATTCGATGCAATTTGTTGTCAGCCATTATATTCCATATTAACATAATAAATGCGTACAGAACTCCGTCTTACTGTCTGTCCGTTTAAGCGCCAAAACTGCTAGATATTTATATGAAGATAAGCAATGTTTCTAGAACAAAAACAACGACTAAGTAGAATAATTATTTTAAATGAATTCAAATTCATTAATGAAATAATGGAGATAACAAAGCTTGTTCGTTGTTTTCATTTCCGCGCGAACAAAGTCGCGGACGACAATCTGTATGAAACAATTGATTGTCTTATTGTTTGTTTTACATACAACACACTGGAACATAATAAATATTTTTACATAACCTATTGTAAGGGACCCGTGTATACCTATTGATAATATTTACTTATACGTTACGCCAATGTATCAGTTTTATACGCATGGATATTACAAAAAAAACAAGAAAAATACTAATGTATATAACATATATATGTATTTACTTGTATTTATATACGTAACATACATACATATGTATGTATGTATGTTACATATGTATGTATGTATTACATTGCTGCATTAACTAAATACACAAGCGTCAAAGCGACAAATGCGCTCAGGAAAGCTTATTAAATACGTTGTTATTATGTTTATAAACGACAAAGCAGAGTGTAATAAATGTACTTAATTCCACCTCCAAACGATCGATTAAGAATTAAAAAATAAACTAATGTTGGCAAATGATCTGGAATTTTATCATATGGCAAATGATCAGTCATTGTTTTGGACTAAAAAAGCCTAGGTTTGGTACCGAAAGGATATTAAAATTCCAGCACAGAGAACACAGACTAAGTCAGACTAAATCTGATACGCTTTTGCGGCTTAACTGATATAGTTAAAATTGACCAAATTTACCCAATTTTCCCTTGACAAAATATTAAAGGTCTACAATATCTCGTATCGTTTCAACATCAACCGCCGACATTTATGCATTTTATAAAATCGTGACATTGCTTTGATAAAACTTCAATATAATAGTATGGAATACAACGGTATTATAAGCGAGTGGTATTAATCGACAACAGTTACCGTAACACGCGGAGAATGCCTGCACGCATTTTTATACAACTATTAAGTACACTGAGTCACGTGCAGGGTTGTCCAACATCCGCTTCTACCTGACTCGCTTTCCATTCCAGGATTTAACTTGTGCTCCTAAATATTCACAAGCGCCATCTCTCATTATTTTTCAGAAAAAAAACAAAATGATAAAGTTTCTGGATGTAGCCTACTTCTGGGTGGCTAGTCGACAAAGGGTCTTTATATTTTTCATCTTTAATTTCTTCCCTTCAGTGCTAAGAATCGTTTCCACACTTTCCGATCGTAGGAGACATAAACCGTTTGGTTCATGGACATTCCGCTAACGTTTTGGCTACATCTACCTCGTTTCCCAGCCATTTAATTTAATATTATACATTTCTCTGGACAAGGCGTACTTGACCGCTCGATATGCCCGTAGATACTAAAGACCTCCTTATAGCAGATTGAAAAGAGTAGAGACCGGTAGGTTTTTTGGCGGTACAAGGAGAGACAGTATATGGTATCTGAGGAGACCTGACCAGAACCACACTTCAATAAAAATACATTTTAGAGAGATGGTTCTTAAAGAACTCGGCAAGACTTAGTCAACACCAAACCCCAATAAATTTCCGGAATATCACAACTAGTACGATGGGACTTTTCTATAGTGATACATAGTTACCTCTTAGTTACCAAGTAATCACGTATCAAATATTATATACATAGACCCACAGCCCACGATAGACGATCACATATTCATACAGTAACGTGAATATAATTGTACGCCCACGCCCTCATAAAGGGATTAGGCACACCCGCCACTTGTTTCGAAATTCAGCGAATTGCCCAATTCATATGGAACTCGGCGAACTTATTGTGTAACAACATATGGTAACCTTATTTGTGTTTCCCGCTGTGATTTGAACGTTTAACGCTGATGACAGTTTAACAGTTCAACATTCAATAACAGTAATCGCAACAATGGTTAACGATCTAACACGAGTACTGCTTTTCCCACGTGTGCGAGATCTGACTAAAGTGGCTGTGTAAAAGATACCTGTACATACATAAGTATGTTGACCCCAATTTTCCACAACGGTAGAAAGAGACCAAGTGTTTCCACGGGCTAAAGTTCTAACACACTTTTTATCAAAATCGCGACAACAACGCGACCTGATCTAATATTTACTCATACCTATAGTAATATCCAATATTGTTATATGATTTTGAGAGTACCACTTTTTGCTATGTGAAGATATTAGAATCCGCAGCTCAAGGTTGTACTGCAGAGTTGTATTGTTGTGTTCCGGTATGAAGACTGTTAAAGGCAGACAGACATTTAGACACGAGATATAACTTGGTTCCGCGCATTTCTGTCCCAAAAGGCTGTGGTATCTGGGCAGTATGATCTGAGATATAACATTCGAAAAAATGCCAATCGGCTGCAATGAAAACTGAACATCAGCCGATCTCGCTGAACTGAAACTTTCGGAAGAAAAAAACTTTGGTTGCATGAAAATAATATTTTGATTAGCAAAATAGCACCCAAAAATATTTAAACAAAACAAGCAAGGACCATCCACAAAGTATTTACATATTAAATAAAAACAAAATCGGTTCAACCATGAAAGTTTGGAAATATATGAGTAGGGTTACTTCAGTATTAGTATTAACATTGATGTATTGTTATTCAAGTAGTAAATCCCACATATGTATACATAAGAATGTATACACAGATATCAACAGAACCGCTGCCCCAACACGTGTCGATTATAAAGCCCGACTAGCTTTAATGCGATTCAAAAGGATGTCACATATAGATCCTTATCCTTATATCATCACGTTTATTACTACGTGCTTGAATGGCACTCGTTTTATATCTTTTATGAATCAATAATTACGATATTTAATATCATTACATGTTTGACTAGGTTTAACCACCATTCTGTATTAGCCATAAAATAATTGGCCCCATTTGCGAAACATCTTTAGCAGGATTTAATAATTCTTTAGCGGTGCCAATAGAAGTTAGTCTGGAGAGAAATCTTCTGCTGGTTTCAAAACAATGACATATTTGCAATAAATATTTTACTCAAGTTTGCAGTATCAGTAAACTGAAGATACGGTGGATAAGCCAAATCTTTGTTTCCACTAGTAATCACGGCTTCCCCACATAAAGTGTTGTCGATTAGGTGACGTTAGGTTTTTATCCGTGTACAGTTCTATAAATAGTTAATGTGTATTTTCTTTATATAATAAATAATTGAAAGCAATATATGAAATCATAACTTTCAAACGAATTAACAATTACCAACCGTTGTTATTTTTATGGGGAAATATTTCCAAGTTGTTTCCAACATACATCAATTTTGTTCTGATGAAAACTAAATAGATCTTCAATTATACAAATGTTACTAAAGCTACAATTCTCCAGCCTCGATTCATCTGCGACACGGCAATTTCAAAACACAAAGGGAAAACACAATTAAGACCTAAAATGAATAATGATCGACTTCCACTGTCTAACGCATTTCCCGTTGGAAGAGTTGGATGTAAGAAAGGCACTGTGAATACGAATCGTTTTGCTCAATTCATCAAGGCTGAGTTTGCGTTGAAGGATATTTTTAGCCGCGCTAAAATTAGACCCACCCACTTATACTATGGCATCGGGCTGATCTGGGCTGTTATTTTCATATTGCCTTAAGTGGTAAGAATATAAATGAACTGCTCGTGCGCTTGCTGTAATCCCTTGCTATATATAATGGAATTTAAGTTTAACACCCCGCCCTGTAAAATTATGCTGATTGCTAACCCTAATATGTATATGAAACACCATCGAAGTCATTTATTTACATTATTTATGTTTGTTTTTTTTTTATAATTTGATTTTTTATGTCATATCTATAGTTCAATAGCGTTGTAGTGACGGCCGATGAATTCTCATAATTATTTTCTCCTTTAAAATTCATAGCTACATTAACAGTTAGTTCCAATTACTCTGATTCGCCAGCACATTTCCTTCTGGTATGATTCATAACATTCCGAGTTTTGCCGGGATGTGTCTTAAATATAATTTTACTACAAACGAAATTGAAGATTCTTTAGAAGCGAGTGACACATTCCTGTTGTTGCAAGTATACAGACCTGCCATCTGTTATTATATTTTATTATTTAAACTTATGTCTTCGTCAGAAACACGTGTCACGGACACTGCATTGTGCACGTCCCTAAGCACCCAGACACACAATTTGCTGACGAACATTTTCATTATAATTTTTATTACACTGATTTATTCTATAATTTCGCATAGTGAGAAGTAGTAATAGGAGACCCAAAAATAATTACTAACCATAATAGCTACTAATTTACATACAATCAAATCAGCTCTCTTATTTTATTATTTACATTCCGTGTCCTATTTCTCGTGTTCTTGGTTTCGTGTTTTGCATGGAGGTTATCGTTATCCATATTCTCAGAATCATCGAATATTACAAAGCTCCACTGCCCTTAACAATCCAAGTTGTAACCAGTACGATCTGGTGCGCGGCTCGCGGCCCCTCGCACACCTTATCTGCTTCTCGTTACCGACCCTAAGACGCCCGAGGCTATAGGAAGTGCCCGAGCGTCATTATCCAATTTGCCGCTATTATGATTTATTGGTGCAGGCGTCTTTGAACTAGACCGTTGGTGGCACCATGAACAAGTCTTGGCTACCCATGCTATAACCATCATGAGATTTTTTGAAATAGTTCAAAACTTGAAAAACTTTGGGGTTATAGAAAAAAAATAAGACAGAAATCTCAAATTCCTATCCCTTCCCTACCGCCTATTACCTATCGAAGTAGTGGAACCCACATGAATAGGAGACTATAAATAATATCAAAATACAAAATCAAGAAGTTAGTAACAAAAGAAAGTAAATGTGCGTAGGAATTGAGCTTATTCAAAGAATCTCCGTTTGTAATAATAATACTGAAATAGTTTCCGTCCTTTTTCCTTACAGTAAATAATTACCAGCAGAAGAATCGTAATGCTTCCTGCGATAACACTTATATCAGCAAACACAAAACCGTACAGATAATCCCATCCGTAATCCGATGAAACGACAAATAAATTATACATATATACATTATAGATACAAAATACATGAAGAAATGTGTTGAAGAAATTGAAACATCTTGAATAGACTACTTGAATAATCGACAGCACAAAAGCTGTTTGTACCTGGCGGTTGTCGTTATGTAGCAGAACTAAAAAAAAAACCTCGGAGGAAAATACAGTTTAAAAACATCCGACAGAGTCTCGTACATCATGTAGGTTCATTAATCACATTGCAGTATTATCATGAAACATGTTTCAAACCAGCTGCATTTATGTCGGGTTATGCAATCAGCATTCCCATGAGTTTTACATAAAACCAATATCCAATTCCAATACTGTTTATATTTAATATATCATTATGATTCAACGCCAGAGATATGATGGATGATGCGAAGGTTTTGGGATGAGTGTTTCTCACACGCGCCTCACTAAAGGTCATGCGGCTATTTTGGCATATTCCAATACGTTTATCAATGCATATGTTTTTGGGTGATGCGTCGTAGGATGATAGGCGCAAATCATATGTTCACGTAAATTCAATAAGTTGGATTGTAATTTAGAAACAAGGACGAGTTGCGTGACGAAGCCTACGACGTAGTACGGGGCGAATATTTTAAATCAATTCACATGTCACTGCTGCCGCGTGACCCAAAAGCACCAAATAATATAGCACTGGTTTATAAATCAATTATAATGCTACAAATGGTCACGATAATGAATATTTATATAACTCACGCATATTTGTATGCGTTAACAAAATCAACATAAAACTTTTTGTACAGTCAAGTGCTTTCAATCTCCTCGTTATTTTATGTACTGGAGCAATTTCTGTAGGGAAGTACAGTACTAGGCACATTTTTAAATTATCACTGCAGCACCTAACAATCTGTATCCGTTCTCAAATAGCACAGAGACTGCTCAGTCTTAGCAGCTAACCACTTTAAAGTCTATAATACTAGCTGTTCCACTTCGGGACGAAACACGTGATTTATAGAGGTAGAGTATACATATTGCTTAGTAAGGCGAAGGGCGATGTCTACTGCATACGCCATCATATACCGCATTCACGAAATATTGCTAGACAACTTTAGCTTAGTTTATTAAAAAGAATTTCCGTATGTAGGGGAAGTAAAGATTGGCACGGCTGCAGATTGCAAACGATCCGTAAAGTCGCAAGGTCGGACACCGACGGGACTTGAATTTGTAGCCGCTAGTGGTAAATTTCCACAAACCTACCCATGCTTCGGAAGGCACGCTCAGGCGTCCGATCCAATTGTTATCGTTTGATCAACCGTCAAACCTCTTTGGAAACCTTAAAGGTAGCTTGAAAACATCTGATAGGCGGATTAGTCATTGACTCTTGTTTCTACAATAACGCATTGGAGCAACGTGGTCGAATACGCTCAGTTGTGAAAAAAACCCAGCAGTCGGATAGAAAAAAAAGATTTCAGCTATACACTTTCAATATAAAACATGAAACTTTAATGTATTTCACTATATGTACAGCACGTGAATTCCTGTTATTACATGAAAGCGATTTAAATATGAAAGCGTTTCCACAATAGTGCTTCCGTTCACTATACAGTAGCAACAAAGCCGGTTATCTGATCTATCTATATAAAGTTTATCTAATTAGCTCATTGTGTGCCTTTGCCACTCTTATCGCGGATTGTGGCTTTGTTTCAAATTCAAATGTTTACAACAAACGCTAGTAACGAATGACCAGTAAGGTATATAAATACATATACCTATCACATCCCAGATAGATCTGGAATGTTCTGGTAACTCGCAATAGAATCTAACGCGAGATTTTAAAACGCGAGATTTAAAGATTAAAATATATTAATCTGACTTATTTTTTTTATTTATATACTAGATTATGTTTTAATCAAATTCAAATAATTTTATTCAACGTTTATACATACAACCAACGAAGGGCATGCCTTACTCATCATTGTTCAGCTTTATAAGCCCTTCAGCGTATACTCGACTGGGATAAAAATGCCTCATACTCATATAACAAAAACTGAAAAACAATGTGACATGGGATCACAGCCCACATTAGCGTGAACTGAGCCACCACCTATTTGCCTATTTGCTATTCCTATATCCTATTCCTATTTGCCTTTGTTGTCTTTTTTTTCCACTCTTAAATAGTTAATCTAGTGTATTTAGTCTAATATTTCATTGTATACCTATAAGGTAAGATTTTGAAAGCCAATAAATCAATAATATTTTATTATATTAAACACAGAAAATATAAGAGATAAAATACAAAGTACTAAAACAAATTATGATATTTTTATAATGTACATTCTTGAGCGTTCTGAATTCTTATGAGAAATTACATATATATTTTAAAGGAAGTTTCCTAGGAATGCCATTTGAAATGCTGAAATATATGATTAAAAATACTAGTGCAGTGAACCAATAATAGGTTTAGAGTTTAAGGCTCCCACTCCGCAAAGCTGCGGTTCAAATTCTGGCAATGTTTACTTTACAAAAACCCATTTGAACAGCAAATGTAATATATGAACTCACATACTTCGGAACAACTTTTAACATCCAGCACAATGTATCTATAAGCAAACGAGTAAATTACAATCAAATTATGGACAAAGAACTGACCTTATTGCACCAAATATTATGCAATGCAACTACCTAGGTGCACTTAATTGAAATCTCATGAAAATTTATGGAATAAACACTTAAATAGCCCGTTGGTCTAAAGCTTAGTAAATGTGACTATGGAGTTGGAGGTGGGTTCGATTCCAACATCTAGGTCAAATATTTGTGTTATGAGTACAAGTTATATGTTTCTATACTTACATTGCTTAGAAATGTATGTATGATAATTAACTATCTACTTACCATAGTGCGGGTACTGCCTAGTTTTAATAGGTATGCTTAGTAGCAAATTTAATATTAAAATATGCAATATATTTAATATGCATAACCATGCTATAATTATAATTTTCAATGTCATATATTTATTTGTACATATTAGTATCAAAGTTATCTAACTAAATTATATATAGATAACAGTCCGAGTGCTTTTGAAAAACTTAAAACATTTTTTTAATATATTTTCAAAAAGGTGTACAATAAACATAGATGTGACCAAAATCCGTAAAATATTAATTAAAAGTTTAAATTATTCAATAAAATACTTAAGTGAATATTATGTTAAGGCAAGGTGATTTGGGACATGAAATATTATATTTGAATACAGGATAATATTTAATTGACTTAATTTAATTAATTTTATAGAATCAGCTATCTTGAAATATTGTGGAAGTTTACACTTGTCCTATAAATTTCATGGTCAAGTGGCTTATCTAGGACCCATTTGTCTTGTCAAGTTAGCCCCAAAAATGTTCATAACTGGTGGTATATTTGCAAATAACTTCGAAATTACCAAAAAACATTAAATACATATTTTTAAATATATTCAATATAAGACTCTTACTTGAAATCTGGTAGCAGAAGGCTGATCCTTGAACCTTGAAGGTTTTTCAATATCTCTGAAGCTACTCTTAGTGAGCGGTGTCTTGGACCGCAACACGTTCCCGTTCGTCACCACGTCCGTCTCGCCGCTCTCCTTAGCTTTAAATTGTAGGCCGGACTCCACATCAATATCAATTTTGGGAATCTCTGTGGGATACTGGATGTTCCCGTTGGTCGCTGCCATGGATTTCGCAGAACTGATCTTCCT